>QTSX02000289.1:0-84352 GCA_014839935.2 Entomophthora muscae | reverse complement strand
ATAGTATGAGTATTTAAGTGTGAGGGACTCAATTACAGCAGATGTGCTCATGATTCTTAGCAAGTCAAGACATGAAAAGCAGAATCTTGGAAAAGAAAATTATGTGAAAGTAGAACTTGGGTTTCATTGTTCTAATTCTGGCAAAGAGAAAGGGCTCTGGTAAAGAAAAATTTCTTAAAACCTCTGATATCACTGAATATTTAGTACTTCAGGGAAGTATGTTTTAGGCGCTGAAGTTGTAGGTGTAGCAGAAGGCCTTGGTCTTAGAAATACACTAGAAGATGGTACAGATATACTCAGGTTTCTGGTATGAGACTTCTAGATATCAAAGTTAGGGCAATCATCCAGTAAACAGAAAATATATAAGATACTATCTCTGAGATCACATACTCCATTTATTATAGTTGATGTCTGCAAGAATAGATAATAAAAAGTCACCTTTTTAGAGGAGAACTTATAACCCTTTTCATCTTTCATCTCTGGGTTGGTATGGCAAGGCAATAGAGAATAAAAAGAAATTTATTTTTTATTTCAGGCAAAGTGACTGTAGTGACAGGATGAAGCATGGCACTGACTGGATCTAGTGGCTTTTTATTAGTTAAGAAGTTTACATAGCTCAGCTTTTCTTTCATATTCTCACAGTTGGGCACATCTGGATCATTAAGTGAGTAGGTGGTAAGAAAAAAGGAAGCATTTTTTGGCAACAAAATAGAAGAGGGGAAGTGGAAGTAAAAATAAGAGGGACATCTTCTGTTTGACTCATTGATGTTTGGCTCTTGTCTTGTATTTTAATGCAAAGTTTCAAATTCTGCTTAAGCTAATATTTAATTTGATTAACTCTAGGGCCATTTCTTAGTTTTCATTGGTCATAAGTGTGGATTTGAAAGCTGATTCAGTTTTATCTTGATTTGTGAGGGATACTTTGATGCTGCTATTGATAATGTGATTGAGTGCTCAATTGATATGTCAATCTGTTATAGCTCTATTTTAACAGGTGTCAGATACTTGATCATCTTTCTATTAAGCACTAAGCCTGGTCAGTATAATGGTTGGTTTGAAAGGCACTATCAGGGCTCTGATACTTTGGAAAAATCATTTTCTAAAAAGTGACTCAACTCATTGAGTAAAAGGTGCCCTTGAGGCTTAATTCAAGTGCTTTACTTGGGTTATGTTGTAAACCTGAATTTGCAGGCACTCTTAATTGGACTTAGAGATAATATGGCTCAAGCCATGTAATGCAAAATGTGGGGTTTTGATTGCAAACCAAGTTGTTCAGTTTTTCCAAATTTGGATTGTGATCAATTAGTGAGTTGCCCACGACTCTACCAGCAATATGCCACATTGGTGGCTCCACTAATAATTTAAAGATCAATTCCCTCAGTATTTAAGGGAACTTTCCTTTCCAAATAAATCTAAGTTTATCTTTATTTTTCTTTTGCAATATTTTAAGCTTCAAGCCCACTCTTTCTGCCATCCAGAAATACTATTATTTTACATTATCATAAAACAGGACAAAAAGATGATATGCTTTACCTTGTTGCAATGCCCAGGTCACTAACTCTGACTTAGCTTGAACTAAAATTCTTCTGTTATAAAGATTTCCCAAGTTCTCTATTATTTCAACATACAGTAGTAGAGCACAGCTCAACAGATCAACAGATCAATCTCTTGATCTTTTCAAAGAGATATCTTCAAACTCATATAATCTACATGACTGCTGTCTGGTATAATTTTAGCTTTAAACAGTTTTGGTATTTCTCTTAATAAAAGATATCAATCTGTTTCAAATCTCTCTATTCATCATACTTTATCATTTCAAAATTAGTTACCCAACTCAATCATCAGATAAAAATAGCTTTGTTTATAAGCTAAAAAGGTCATGTTGTTGCAGAATAGATTAATGGGTTTAAACTCTCTTAAAATTAGAAACTTTAAAATATCATCAGATTGTAAATTATTAAGCTCTACTATATTACATGGCTTTTTTTAGCCTTGTTTGGTGTTAATATCACTAAATACATCACAGAAATGTAGGAGATGTCACTTTTCAGCCTAGAAGTTTCAGAGTAAAAAAGCTGTTCTGGACAAATATTTAGCTGTAAATGGAAGTCATGCAATGAAAAGGATCACAATACAGCAGCTTTAAGAGCTGTTGGGATAAACACAATTGGGTTAAACTAAAGCAAAATTGACTCAGCTTGAAAAATAAAAAAGAGCCAAATCCATTGCAATTCAATATAAATTCCTTAAAATTTAATTTTGTTTTAAGCTGAAATTGATTCTTCTTTAGGTTTGTTTGATTTTGTTTATCTTAACAGTTTAAAAACTACTTTAGCATCAATGTTCATTCTTTATCTGCCAGCCCAGATTATGACATTAACAGTGCAAATAAGCTTAAAAGCTTGAAAAAAACGTTGTGGGTATGGTAAAAACATCTAATTGCTTGATACCAATATCAGTTTCTGAATGCTTGGTTGAATCCTGGATTGACCAGTGAGAGTCTAGAAATAGTTCCTGAAACTAATAATATCTAGCTTTTCAAGTAGCTTACATGATATTGATAAAGATGGTTATTTGACTTAACTGATTGAAATTATGCTCTTGATTGATAATCTGGTAAGTAAATAAGCTCTGAGTTTAAAATCAATGCTTATATGACAGAAAATCATCACTTTCAAATTAAATATAGATAAATATGATTCATTAGATCTTAAAATGCCTCCCCAGCAACTAGATTATTGGTGATTATTACATGCGGTTTCAGGCCATAATACTAATGCTGTTAAAGAGACAAAAGACTCTAAAACCAAGGTATTGGTAGCAATAATTCTGGTAAATATACTTATTGATAGCCTCTGCCTACTTTAAATTTTTGGGTTATTGCACAAAACTACACCAGATTTCATGAGTGCTGGCTCTAATAAAACTAGTACTGGATAATTTACAAAAATTTAGCCTAGCCTAAAACTATTTTCCTGTAAGTTTAGCTGTGATTTCAGTACTTTAAGAGAATTCCCTAGACCACAAGTATTGGGGATAACAACCTGTAAAAACTTATTTCTATATTTTTGTTTGACATGCAGTATTTTTTATTGAGATGCCCTACAACATTATCAATCTATGTCTAACAAAGTCTCTGAGATGTTGTATAATATAGATTAGAGGCTTTTTTCTGAAGTGGGATGGTTTATAAAGTTCCTTTACCAGGGTGACACTTGACTTATTTGATGAGAACAAAGATGTTGTTAAAGATGGCATATTCTGTAGGGGCAGGAGTTTCTTCTTCATACTCAATCAATTGTTGAAACAATGGGGTTGACCCCCAGAAAGGTTCCACACAAGAGGTTCCCTGACCCCCAAACCAACTTTCCCATGACCCGTAGCCAAATGTGAAGTTGACTCAAATTACTAAATCCAGCAACAAGAACCAGTGATAATCCCAGCTCAGTAGACAGCTCAAGTTGACGCTTCACTCATTATAAGGATCATGCCACCCCCTGTCCAATCCAATTGACTGATTGTCCCAATCTTGTTCCTCCTATAATGATTCACCCCAACTATATAATTCTCATATCTCAATAAAGATAATTATCTAGTTTCCAATCATTTCCCCTGTGTAACTCTGCTAATACAGCAGTTATGACACTAGCCATCAGAGAGAACCATGCCTTTATTTTTTTAGATGAGTATAACCTACTGTTGCTGCTTCTGTCACAGATATACCTTTAGATATAGTATATAAGGGAAGCAATGAGAGGAATAGAAGAGGTTAGCAAGTTATTTGAAAAGAGATGACAATTTTCATAGCTGAATAGTATACCACAGCTTTGTCCATGTAAACCAAGTGTATAGAGAATATCCCTAAAGAAGCTGTGATTCAATCCTGTAATTATTGGGCTTGGATCGTATTTCTGGAACCTTGTCCATGACGGTTTCAGGCTTAATTCTCAGGAAAGTGATTTCCCAGCAGGGAGCCATAGAAGATGATATAGCGTTTGTGTTAACCCTTTCTTGGTAACTTTTACTAAACCCAGCACAGTTACAGTGTCATCAGTATCCTTGATCAAATCAAGGCAGAATATGCGAATGGGTAGAGGTTGGATTTTTGAAAAAGAAGTTTGAATTGCAAGATATTTGATATCAAGGCGAGCCCAAATAAAGAATTTTACAACTATTATACATAAAAATTAAGATCTATGTATAAACATAGTTGTATAATCTTAAGTGGAATAAGAAAAAATACCCAATCAACTATATACTACTTAGATGTATCAAGGCATAGACAAAACCTAGACTCTAAATGTTTTTTTACTTGCCAGATTAAAGCACCATATAGGATTGATTGCTGGCTTATTCAATCTCTAGTAAGTCTAGAAGATTTGCTTGGAGTGTGATGTTTAGGGGTTCCTGCGTATACGGTGTCTCCAGAGGGCTTCTGGGGGTGACAGAGGCCTTCGAAATAGGTACAGAAGAAGGGCGGGTAGCAGAGTTGAGGTATCTAGTTTGAGGTGACAGGAAATTGTGCTCAGAAACTGGTTCTTCCTTGGGTATAACGGAGAGGTCAGAGATTTCACGGTCAGGCTCTTGATCAGGGACGTCTGACCCTGGCGCTTCAAAAGCAACCAATGGGGCATTACCAAATTCATCGAAAAGAAGGAATAAAACAAACAGAGAACGGAAGACAAAATGAATGAGCGAAATATCAACAGTTGATTCCTCAGAGTCTAATCCAATACCTGGGAGAAGGTATGGTGAAAGTTGGCTGATAAGTGAAATGAGTTGACGGTGGATTGGTAATTCGGGGGAAATGGAAATTACATAGCCAAGAGCTAGGAAAAACGAAGCCTTGACGCCATAAGGAACATTTTGAACAAATCTTGGTGTATGAACTCCCCATTCGATTCTGTTGAGACCAAAAAAATCTATTTGGGCTTAGCGTAGCTCTAAAGGCTCAACTTACCGGCAATCAAACCACCGCCACAGGAAGCAAAGGTACCCCCAAGAACCAAAGCGACATATGAAGTCTGAAGATCACTGTGAGCCGAGAAACGAAGATAATCAACAGCAGAGATCAAGCTAAAGCCACGAGCGAAGCCATCAGCGACGACCAAGATAGGGTTGATGATATACCAAAAGGTATGGATGCTTTTAAAAACAAAGTCCATGGGAGAGTACATGATCAATAGATGGATGGCACTAATAAAAGTCAGGGGAAGTTGAAAAACGATCATTACCAGTATAAAGGCAAAGTTTGGTTTGAGGTCAACCAGAAGATATGATGCCCGAATAAAAAGGCTATGTAAAATTTAAAAAAATCCGAACAAGTCAACAAAAATTAAATCTTTACAAATTTAGAACAGAAGCGTCACTATTTTAAGTTCAAAAGTAACTTACCAGTGACGATACCACCCCCAAAGAAAGCACAAGGTTGAGGATTAGCGCCTGAAGCCAGGGAATATGGGTGATTTTGGCAGTAGTTTTGGGCTCACGAGCAAGCATATAGCGGGTGAGGAGGGCTCCACGAATGGCATGCAGAGTGGCCAAGATAGAGACTGGGAGGAGTTGATTATGCCATGTGACCTTTTGCAACTGAGAGAAGGTATCAAGGACCTCACCAAAACCAAAAGTTGCTGGACTAGAAGCCATTTTCGATAGTTTATTGAATTCTAATACAATCAAAAGGAATCAAGGGCTGTAAGGCTATATAGCAACACTCGGCAATTGCATATTCCTTAAGCTCGAGCCAATTAAATCAGGCACCGTTCTTCAATAAAGCAAGTTTCTCGATTTAAATTCAAATTGAGTGATTTGAATTTTATTGATGAGTGTTTGAACAGAGTGGAATTGCCGTCAAATACTGCGGCAGTGGCATATGAAACAACTGGTGATCGATAATTGCTACCTCAAGTCTGAGTAGGCGGAAGGGTTCTGGCACAAATGTTCTGGTAACATCTTGAACAAGCTACAGATTGGGGATTCTTATCAAACTTGCTGAAAACATTTTTTGAAGGGAGCAATATTTTATAGAAACATGCATAGGAAGTGGTTCCAATGCATCAGTTTTAAACTCATGGCCTGGTGTAATGAATATAATAAGAGCCGTGTTAACCTATTGATTAAAAGTAGAGTAGGGACGGGTGCCAAATCGTCACAATTTGTGCTGTGACCAAGCTTCACCCGTCACAATCTGTTTTGTGACTTTAGCTGTTGGTCACAAATCATTTTGTGACTTTAGGAGCAGGTCACAATTGTAACTGCCACATTTTGTGCCCTGCTTCTAAAGTCATAGCACAATATGTATGAATTGTGATGTGACTAAACACGATCCTATCTTGTTTTGTGTCATGTACAGTAATAATTATGCAAATTATTCCTTTCAATTGAAATAGATATTTATCATTTTTTAATTAGTATTTTACTATAATCATCTAAAGCAAATTGCAGTTCAATCAAAGCCATCATTGTGAGTTATAAGCAGATAAAGCTTGTAATAAATTTTAGCTTTAAAATAAAATCCAACCACCAAAACTGCTCTGCTTTTACATCTGGTGCCTTGCACAGAATGAAATAATTGGGTTCATCCTTGGAAACCATCTTCCTTTTACATTTTATGGCCTACCCAATGGAGCGAGCCACAGATTGTGACCCACCCTAAAAGTTGCGGCACAAATCTATCCAGAGTGTTTTGTGACCTAAGCTAAAACCATCTTAAAAACGGTTGTGTGGCTGTGATCACACAATTGCTGTGACTGTCCCAACCCTAAATAAATACAATAGGACCTATGTCAATCTATTGATTGAGAGAATGTCCATGTTAGTAAGCTATATCAACCAGTGGTTGTGCTAATATTATTATATATTTCTTGATAGTAGTTTATTTGGAAACTTCATGATTAGCATACAAGGAATATATAAGTACTGTGTGCGTTTGAGATATAGATACTTGGTTTGATGATGATAAATATATTAACCTTATTTTTAAAAATCAAAAAGTTACTTAACAGAAGTAATACAATTCAATGATTTAAGTTTATAGCACAGTTTCAGGTTAGTTTCTATCAATTCACAACAAAATTGGGGTTGATTATTGAGAAGTAATCATATCAGGAGTTGTGCCTTTTGTTGCAACATCTTCAATTACTCCCTCTCGGGGAATTAACACCCTGAGTAGATCACCAAATGGCTCACCAAATGGTTCACCAGCCAGTCAATAAACCAGTGGCACCTGTCAGGAAATCCTGGTCTATCTGGGTTGACTGATCAATATTCCCATCACAAGACATGAGTTGATAATGGACAGAACACAGCCAGAGTGAAACGGCTATTCCGGAATACGGGGGAACTATAATAAGGACAATATAGTTACAAGTCAGAAGCACCTGAGACATTCCGGATCTCAGGTCACGGGTCAATTCAGAAGCTTCTATAATTAGACGCTAAGGATTCTGGATTCCAGATAAGGACGCAAACCCAACCCAGAGAATATCGGGGAATTCAACACCTGTTTCACCGAGAAGTGAGACGGCGAACCGCCTGTCTGCATTTTTCATTATGCCGAGCATGGACGCCAGTTTGGCCAATAGGTGTCAACTTAGTTGCCGTGACTAAGTCAAGGGATATCTAGGCTGAAGAGGGGAAATCAGCAGCCTAGAATATTACCTCATCCCAAACCCTATTCGGGTTTTGGGATCCAACTCTGGGGAATGAGAGTAGTAGCTTGGGGATGATAGGCTAGCTAGTAAGAGTTGTCTGCAGCTAGATGCCAGTTTGGCCGCTAGCTGTCAACTATAAAGGGGTCTTTCAAGATCACTTGGAAGATATACAATTGCATACCCTTAACATCTCTACTAGTCCAAATAGTAGAGGTGTCAAAGTACAGTAAGAACAAGCTTATTGATACTTGTGAAACTCCTGCCAACCCACCACAGCTGGTGTTGCGTCCCAAAGGACCACAGGACTTTGCAAATTCTCTCGGATCATTCAACAACGGACCTCTGCTGTTGTCACGCCAATTGAAGCACATCTGTTGCCATACAGATCCCCTATCCCATCCTACAATATAATGACTAATAAACATAATATCTCTTCCTCAAGATCTAGAAATCTTGACAGCACCATTATCAGTCAACCATCTATGACAGGGATCACTCAATCCAGGTCCTAAATGGAACACAACTTGATTAAGCCTTGTGACTCAAGAGGAACATTACTCAGATAAGCCCCATGATCCCCATAATGTACATGGACGGTATGTGGCTTGTCATGATACTATATATTATTCTATATTCATATTCAATAAAGTATCATTCTCTTCTTAAATCTTCCCCTTTTTCTGTTTATTATACTTCCCAGAAGTATAAACTCGACACTTTTTGCTAAAAAAGCAAGATTATTTTTACTGTCCAATATAGTTATCTGATCATGCTAAAGGTTATGGTGAAAAATCTTTATATTAAAACTATCTAACAATTTTACATTTTAAAAAATTCAAAAAATGATATTGATTCTAGCGGAATAAAACTCACTATCACTCCAACTAAACTTTTCAATGAAGCGGTTAGAGCCTAGTATATCAATTATTTTAAGAATTAAGTAAAGATATTTTCAATCATGTCACACTGTTTTCTGGAAAGCTTTCAGATTAAAAGATTTTTAAAGAAGCTAAATGTTAATTTTGAGCCAATAAATAACAACTACCTAAGGAGATATTTCAATTAAAGATATAATATAAACCAAATGCATATTCTGATATGTCCACTAAGCCTTTTGAAATCAATTATGCTACAGTAGTTTTCAAAACTGTTGAAATAAAAATAAAATATCAGTCTAGAAATGTATACAACTCAGCCTAAAAACAAAATCAAAGTGGATTCAGGTCTATTGCAATTTAATATAAGTTCCTTAATTTTTTATTTCATTTTTTGACTGAATTGTATACCTTTTTAGACTGAGATTTTATGTTTATCTCAGCAGGTTTGAAAACTACTGTACCATGATTCTAATTATCTAAATGCCACAATATATTTCAATTAATCTTTCAAAGTGAGTTATTTTATTACAATCCATTTTTTCTATTAGATTAATATTGCTTTTTAATGGCAGAGTTCAGTGAAAATTAGAGCTATATAATAAATGTGGTTTTTAAGGCCTTGTCCATAAGAATGAAGCATGCAAACAATAGTATTTAATAAACAGGGTTAGGCTAAACAAATATAGAAAAGTGATTACTGTGAAATTTCATGTCTGATACAATATGAAATTATAAAACCTAACATGTATGATTTACAATGTGAAATGTGAGTATTACACCTGATTTGACAAATAGTACTTAATAATATCAATATTGATTTACTATTTTCTAAATAATTGAATTTAGAAGATTCCAAATCCCAATCTAACAAAATTCAACTATTATCAGGCTATAGTTTTCAGGATTTTGGGATATGCATATCATAAATGTGTGATCACAATGTATAATATGATATCTTCATAGATTCTATAGGTTTTGGGATAACCCAAAATAATTAAAAATTCATCATTTGTAAGATTATCACCAACCACCCATAAAATTTCAGATCAGAAATAAAGTAAATTTACAATAAATTAAGCTTTTAGTCATATTAGAAGGGTAGTAAAAGGATCCAGCACATATGCTAACTAATTTTTTTGTAATCACCAACATTCTTAAAAATCCACTCAATTCTATTTTATGCCAACTAAAAGTTAGGTGCATACTATTCACCAAAATAACTATAGCTAAGAATAAAGTGGGATAAGATATACATTTCTCTCATCAAGTTTTGTTTATTAAATAAAATTTATTATGTCTTATTTACCAACAACCAAAACAGTGAACTGTTTCCTAGGTTCAGTAAAATTTGAAGGAGCACTCCAGGTCTTCTGATATATTAGCTACAGTCAATAACAATCCCAACCGTCTGATTTATCATAGAAAAGTGCAAATAAGTATATTCTATCTTCTGCTACACCTAGAATGAGCTGGTTTGCTCACCATGATCAGGTATATGCTACCCGGGATTCCACTCTGGTACTGCCACCCAGCAGCAGCCAATCAAGTTGAGTAGTTGCTCAAGGAATGACAAATCCCAGAGGGTTAGTCAGATAAAATTAGGAAGCTCTGAAAACAGACACATTTATGCTACAGTCAATCAACCCAAATTTCATATAAGGGACCTTATTGCCCTCAAAACTGTGAATCAAATAGCTAAAAAATAGCACTTATGTCACTTAGGAATTTTTTTCTGCAACAGGATTTCAAAATTCAACTATTGCTGCAATCATACAGGCCCACTTCAACTATGTTTAAGGTTGGAGGCTTCTTGAAAGATAATTGTAGATGATTTCTTTTAGGCCAAGAACGTTAATTTTGGTCAAATACAAGGAAGTGAGCAAGGATTGCCAAATCAATTTTAGAATGTCACAAGGTAAATTGTAAGAAGTAAGGTGGGGACTGAGTAAATTGACCAGGTTTAAGAAATGAAATAAATACCAGCCCTAAAAATAGAATAGATATTCAAAAAGCCAACTTACAAATCAGGGCACTTGGCAGGGTCAACCACAGGGTTGAATGTGTTAAGCACCAATGACTGGGTATTATTATGAATGTTACCTAAATTGGAGAACAAAATATCTAAATTGATCAAAAGCCAAAAAAACCAATCACTAATATTATGTTCTACCTTAGGTGCAGCCAAGAAATACAATAAAGAATCCTAACTGTAGAAATGTGTTTGTACTAAGCCAAGAAATACAATAAAAGAATCCTAACTGTAGAAATGTGTTTGTACTAAGCCAAGAAGTTGGTCTTTAGGGATTAGTAAGAGATTTACCTTAAGGCCCTGAGAAAGCAGGTGATTCAATATACTGATCTAGATGTGGCTAGGGAGGGTGTGCCAAAGTACAGAAAGTCACATAAAAAAGAATGTGGATTGAAATTAGATTTTATTTGGGAATTTTAATGTAATTTATAGTATTTTATGTGATCACAGAATATTACATAGATGTCAGAAAATTGTGGACCATGGTATTTTATTATCAGCCAGCTGATATCCTAAGTCTTCTAACATTAGGAATGTGCAGAGAACCTGACACTTTGGTGTAACCTTTGGCCCAGAATATTTGTTGTCATCAGAAGCAGCAAGTCTGACAGGGCCCAAGGCCTGAAGGATTTGGGACAGTTCTTCCTACTTCTGGATATAGGTTCATAGTTGTCTCTATACTTTACTATAGATAATTATACTATATGCCAATAGTATAATCTTTTGCTCTCCACTAATAAAGCCTAAGAGAAGATTTCATTAAGGAAATAGGACTTGGATCAATCATCAAGTCATTACAAAATCATCAGTATTTTATTCTAATGGACTGGCTTTAAGGCGGCCTGCCTGCACACATGCTATCCAAGTTAGCTTACAACACTAGAAGAGACTGAAGTAGCATAGGGTAACACGGCAAGAGGCCCAGCCTTTTTGGGGTGGTTTTAACGGAAGGCTTTTTTGACATCTTCCACAGATTAGTATCTTTTCTGTCTACCTAGGCCACTTCCAGGGCTAGCTAGCCAGTGGTTGGCTACTAGTTCACAGAGATGATTTTTTTACTTAATCAGAGCTACTCTAATATAATAGGCTCAAGCTTTTTTATCTTAGAGTGTTTGGCCTGACAGCCCAGTCCATTTTGGACTCTTCTAGAAGTGTTTCAAATGACGGCCCATGTGATGGCCCTTGTTCTAGGATATAATTAAAGATTATAATAGTAATTGTTGCAACCAAGTTTTCAGACTTGCCTGCTAACATATCTTATGATACACAGGGGGCGCTCGATGAGCTGCCCCTTGACGTATCTAACATTATGGGTTAATCTGATGGCAATATTGAATGGCAGGTACTTCATCCTAATTAGGAGCGCTGCCAATTTGACTTGCTGATTCCCGCACAAGTTATTCCTTGGCTTCAAACCTTACATGGAACTTTCCACTATGCCACCCCCTTGTGGCCTTGTGGCTTTCCCCATATAGTATATTAATCACAATATTCTACAATAAACAACATCTTACTCTTATCATTCTGTCCTTTCTATTAGACTGTTGTCTTCCCCAACTCCAAATACTGAACCCTCATTGGTTCAGTTGCAACAGTGGTAGCAGCGGTAGGTTTTTGACCTACCTAAAACAAAATTCCCCCAAGAAAGGACAGAGTACGGGCCGTATGGCTACTCCCCAACAAGATACCTTCCTGCCAATCCCTGAGGGGGACATCCCTGACGGGTACGGCATATATCAAGACCAGTTAGTTCTCACCAGTGTGTACAATTGGCTCTGCCCCAGTCAGACCTGTCCCAGCACATGCTCAACCTTCAACTAGAATCCTTTGCTGGTGGCGTTGAGGGGGCTGACATTCTCAGTTGGCTCCAGTCTACTGAAACACACCTTTGCATCTGTCAGGTTCCTGAGCCCATGTGGGTTGCCACCGCGTCTGGGCGCCTCACGGGGCCTGCTGCTATGTGGTTCACCAACTGGGCCAGCCAGGAACTTGACGTTACCTGGGCGGCATTTCAAGATGCCGCCAAGTCCTGTTACAGTGAAACCTTCTCTCCCATTGTTGAGGGAACTCCTCTTCTAGAAATCAAGCAAACTGGTTCTGTTCCCAAGTACCTTGCTGCCTGGCAACAAGCCCTTGCTGCTGCCCCGGAAGCTGTGACTGACGGAAACACAATACTACTCACTCTGATTGTCAATAGGTTAAAACCCCATATCTGCAAGTGGGTCCCTGTAGGCTGCTGTATCTCCATTGATGACTGCTATAAAGCCATCATGGAGGCTAACAACCAGGCCTCAATGGGCTTCTGCCGTACCAGCGACGCTCCACCCCAACCACATACAACATCAGGCAATGGCTATAGTCAAGTAGGCCACCGTCAACCACGTCAGCAGGATAATGGGGCCAAACGCCCCCGCAAGGGGGAGCTCCAGCTAGCGCAGATTGAGGACCCGGGAAAAGCCTGGGGGCTGTAATGACAAGAGGCCTTACAACCCCAACTGACCCATTCTCTCAATCCCTGCTCGCAAAAAATCCCTGTGACTACAACGTTCATGAAGTTGAAACCCTGGACGTCTTTCAAGTCCACAGTGACAACCCTGTATTACAAGCAAGCCACTCCTCAAATAAAGTAACACACTTGTCCTATCCCTTCTGTTTCCGTGGGAACACCCACAAATTACTGGTAGATACCGGGGCCAACCACACTATGGTGGACCAGGCGTTTGCTGACTTGCAACAGTTAGACCGTGTGCCTAGCAGGTTCAAGGCAGTATGGGTGGCTGACTCCCGCAGAGCTGCAATCACCCACAAGACGGTACCCTTCTCTGTGAGAATGGGGAACATCCAGGTTAAGCTCTCTGGACCAATCATGGCAGGGCTCAGCCACAACATGATTGCTGGCCTCAACTGGCTTTGACACAACTGCCCCTACATTGATTGAGATACCTCTTTCATCACCCTCAACATAAATGTGGTAGGATTCCAGATTTACCCTGTGGAAATGAGCAAGTTACTCCATGATACTGTTTTTGTCAGAATAACAGAGACAGGCTCATATGATTTCAAGGGGGTAAACTAGACTTCAGCCAATGCTCAGTTGAAGTTATCTGCGCTGGACTACCAGTAGTCCCTCCCTTGACATCTTCACCATCACCAGCGCTCACGGCACTCCTCAAGGAGTACAAGGATGTATTCAGTGAGACACTTGAACAACTACCTCCTCCCCGGGAGATCCAGCACACTGTACAGCTTCAAGGATCCTTACTGTGGGGTTCCTGGTCACCAGTCCCCATAGTGTGTCCTGGGTTGTAGCCAGGGACAGCTTGGAGGAGTTGTCATTCTCCAACAGGGGTGAAGGGTTGGTGAGAAGCTTATACTTGGCTTGCATAAGGGCAAAATCCTCCAGTACCTTCCCAATCACCAAGCAAGCGTCTCCACCATATACCTGGACTTCAGCAGGCGCCAGCCCTTCTTTAGGCCGGTACCAATCCTGTAATACTCTCACAAACTCTTCTCCAATGAACTCTCTTCCTCTATTTGACATCTCCAAATGCCTTGTCACCTTCTCCCACTCCTCCTGGGCAGATTTCCTAGAGGCAAACTTCCTGCACCCTAGGCAATAGGATTCCTCATCCCCTGGGCTAGGATAGAAAATATGGGGTAATTGACTCATGAGACTTAAATACTCTTTTCACACAGGAAATTCAGATAGGGATTGTAATAGGCGCTTTATTCTCTGTCAGAAGAAAGATCCCCTTAGAAGCCTCCTGATATAATGCCTGGGTAAAGGAAAAAATATGGGTTTGCCAGTACTGGGAGTCCTCCAACAAACTCTTGGACTCCTTGTACTTTGTCTTGGGCACCTGCACCTTTGTCTTGGGTTCCTGCGGTCTGCTCCATCTTTGACTCCTTCTTTATAGCTCTGGCTGCTTTATCTTGGGCTTCTGCATCTTTAGCTTGGTCTTTAGCTCCTTCTGTAGTCTTTTTGGCCTTTGTAATCCACTTGATCCAGTCCCCCAAGAGTCTCAGATAGCTCCCCCTTTTATAGCTCCTTGTTTCAGACAAAAAATCTCTCTTAGAACTCTGGTTCTCCAAAGCTTAAACTATCATGTTTTTCTTCTTCTATAATATACTTAACTTTTAAAATTACTTCAGCCAATGAAAGCCCTGAATTTTCCGCTTCTGCTCCCCATTTTTTAGGCTTTAACTCTCAAGTTAAAGCCCTTAAAAAACTGATTAAGTAGGCTCAGTTCACAGCCAATCAAACGCCTTGCTTCAATGGTTTTACCAAAACAGTTTACACGGATGACCTGTTCCTGACCCTGGTTTGAACTCAAAGCTGTCTTGCTCCGGGTAAACAACTGCTCCGCGTTTTGAACGGTTTCGCCGTAATTCCCGTCATGTTTCCCCAGCAAATCTCAAGTGCCTCCACATATGTTTTACTTAGGCAATTTTTGATCCTTCAATTTTTCAACGTTTTTCTGCGTTTCTCTGTGTTTATTTCAACGTTTTGCACCTTTGAACCTGCCTGTTGCTTGTCCTTTTGCTTTCCTAGTTGTTCTTGGCAAAATTTGCTCTTTTGCCCTCACAGTTTCTCTGTTCTTCTTCCAGCTTCTTTCTGGTCCATTTTCTCTTTAATCTCTTTTCTAAAAATAACATATAGTTCTAACAAACTATAGGTTATTTTTTCTTCTCTTTCTTTTTCCTTATATGATTTTCAATCCTTTTTTAATTACAATCAGGAAGTATTTAATTATGCTTTAACTGCTTCTTTATATCCAAATTTCTTTTCAAAAGTCACTAAACCAGCTCTTCCAGCCTCTGCCTCCAGTCCAGCTAGGTCATCCTCTCAGCTCTTCAGTTCTTCAGCACCAACTTCTGGTCCTTTGGCTATCCTACACCATGATCTGCTAGTCCTTCATCATGTCTTCTTGTCCTTCTGCTTATCCTTAACCAGTTCCTCACCAAATCCTCACTAGGAACCTCCTTTGTTCCTTTAACACACTGAACCATATTGGTCTATTCCATTCAATATGAATTAAAAGTTCATCAACTAGCCTTCACTGTGACCAAACAGTCCCTCTTGCTAGTTTTCTCTGCTAATTCTGTGAACCACCTCGGTTCTTTATCTCAGCCCCCATTGCCAGAACTTGTAGACCCAGGCATGAGTCTACATTGAACTGGCGTTTGACTGGGCCCTCGCAAGTGGCAATCCACTTAGGCCATTCAACCATAAATCTATGTCTATGCGTTATCTTTACTTACCCAGGTGATGAAGTCTGGGCTTTCAGTTGCAGAGTAATCAGCTCTACTTCCCAGAGGCCTGATCACACCAAGTTCTGCAGCTTGCTTCCCCAAGCAAGCCACCTTGGTGACACCTCTGAGCATGCCTATACCCTCCGATGCTCACTTTGGGTTTCCCCAAAGCTCCCATAGGGGCATAAACAAGGACACCCTACAAGTCTGTTAGGTAGGGTGCTTTCTCACAGATCTCCTGTAAGCGTATTAGGGTAAGTTGAGCCCTCAGAGCTCTTCCCCTCCCTGGCAGCCTGTGTTACCCACCAGGGGTCCAAACCTACTCCCCCTCAGACAGACAAAGTTCCCTCCTTGCTATTTCAGTCTTCACCCTCCCGCAGCCACAGTTCCGTGCTAGGTGAAGCACTATAGCCCAAAGCAGCCAACATCTTCTGCTGGGTGGAGGCAACATCTGCCTCTGGTAGTCCTTTGTTACCTACCAGCCAGGCCTTACTTACCCTAGTAGACCATGTTACCTACTAGGCTTACCTCACTTCTCCTAGTAGACCAAGTTACCTACTAGGCTTACCTCATACTTACCCCTAGCAGCCCTATGTTACCTACTAGTTTACAACGTTGCCAGCTAACCACACATTGTCATTCTTTAGCATATTGTCTTTATTTGAAGCCAAATCAACCCTCGCCTGCAAAACCGCACACATGTGGATCACCACACTTACCCAAAGCACAACCATTATACCATCTCACACTAAAGGAAGATGAAACCCTCTGTCAGCACCTTGTGGACGCGCTCAATAAGGGCTTCATTTGCCCCTCAATCTCTCCATACGGGGCGGCAGTCTTCTTTGTAGCCAAGAAGGACGGGTCCCTCCACCTGGTCACAGACTACTGCGCCCTAAATGAGGTGACGGTTAAGAACAAGTACCCCCTGCCGCTGATTGACAACCTGTTTGATATACACTTGCAGGTGCAAAGGTCTTTAGCAAGATTGATCTCACTGCAGGGTACAACCAGGTCCACATTGCACCAGGGGATGAGGCAAAAACTGCCTTCCGCACACGCTACGGGTTATTTGAGTGTTGTGTCATGAACTTTGGAATGACCAACGCTCCCCCCACCTTTGCCATGTTGATGAACAGAGTATTTGAGGAATTGATTGGGAAATTTGTGGTTGTGTACCTTGACAGCATTATTGTCTTCAGTCAAGATCAAACCACACACCTCCAACACCTCCGTGCTGTCCTCAACACCCTTCAGAAAAACCAGCTAAAAGCTAAACCCTCCAAATGCAAGTTCATCAAGTTGGAGCTACTATTCCTTGGGCACACCATCTCTGCTCAAGGGATAAAGCCCAACCCTGCCAAGATCAAAGCAATCACCAGCATGCCACCTCCCACCAATGTGGGCCAGGTGTGTACCTTCTTGGGCATGGTTGCCTATGTGCGCAAGTTTATCCCCAATTGCGGAGAGCTAATTGCACCTCTCACTGAGCTCCTCAATACCAAGCAGCACTTCCATTGGACCCCTGTCAGAGATCAAGCCTTTGAGACGTTGAAGCAAAGGCTCACAACCGCACCAGTCCTGCAGTTCCCCAATCAAAACCAACAGTACAAACTAGAGACCAATGCCTCTGACAGAGCCATAGGGGGCGTGCTAAGGGTAGAAACTGACAATGGAGTCTTCTTCCCTGTGGCCTATGAGTCCAGGAAACTTACTGACTCAGAACAACACTACCCCATCCATGATAAAGAATTAGAAGCCATTGTACACTGCATTGAGAAGTGGCGCTGTTATCTGGAAGGTGCTACCTTCCCACCCCGCGTTCTGATGGACCACAAGTCACTTCAGTACTTCAACACGCAGTCTCACCTGACATGCTGTCAAGCAAGATGGGTGGAGCGCCTATCCCCTTACCAGTTACGCATTGAGTACAAACCTGGGAAGGAACTTGTCACGGATGATGCTC
The DNA here is from genome assembly GCA_014839935.2 of Entomophthora muscae. Lineage (NCBI taxonomy): Eukaryota > Fungi > Entomophthoromycota > Entomophthoromycetes > Entomophthorales > Entomophthoraceae > Entomophthora > Entomophthora muscae. The sequence continues at coordinate 66,574 of QTSX02000289.1, read as the reverse complement.
TTTTGCGGCTCTACGTAGCGTCCATCACTAGGGACAATGGTTTGGATCCAGATTGGCCCATGCTCTACCTCTGCTCTGAGGCGGCCCGCTACGAGGGCCTTAACTTGGTCACCATCTCCAAGTTGAAGGACATCAAAAGTCAGTTCACCACCAATGCTGGTAATGTCTGCCGCCGGGCAGAGACAGGTGAGAAGATGCCTTACATTCCCACCACGCAACAAGGGGACACAATATTGCACTACCACCAAACCCTGGGTCACATCAGAGGGCATAACCTCTTTGAGATCATGAAACGTAAGGTTTGGTGGCCGCGCATGCGTCAAGACATCTTGGACCTCCTCAAAACATGTGTGTTGTGCAAAAAGAACACATCCAAACCTGCATCCCCAAGTCTGTACTGCTCATCAAGGCCATGGAACCCTTCTAGCAGTGGGCCCTCAATATTGTGGGGCCACTCCCTAAAGACAGACTGGGAAAGAAGTACATTATCACTGCCATCAACTACTTCACTTGTTGGCCAGTGGTCTGGGCAACAACCAACCACACCGCCACCACCATTAACCGCTTTATTGGCAAGGAGATTGTGGCCTGCTTTGGGTGACCAAAACGTCTCATCACAGATAGCGGTCCCAAACTAGTTGGGAATGTCATGAAAGCATACTGCGCCAAGAACACACTCCAACATAAGGTTACGACCCTCTACCATCCTCAAGCCAATGGACGCGTGGAACGGTTAAATGGCTCACTGGTTCAACTGATTGCTAAGCTCTCACAAGAGCACCCCAACACCATGTGGACTGAACACTTGCCCACCTCTCTACTCATCCTTTGAGCAAGGATCAACAGGGGCACAGGGTTCATCCCCAGCACCCTGGTCTTTGGGACACCTGACAGTCTGACAGGGGTTGAACAGGGAAAGCTACGGTCCAAGGTCCCTGACAAGCCTCCCCTAACAACAACCTCATCCCTGGATCAATGGCGTGCCAAGGCCTGGGAAATTGAACACAAGCAGATTGCAGGAGGGACAAAGCACCTCAAAGCTAGGTACACCGTAGGTGACCCTGTCTACACCCTCAATCCCAATTCTGCCAAGTTGGAACCCAATCACCTAGGGCCCTTCAAGATAGCTGAAGTCTATGATAATCACACCTACTAACTTGAGGATGCCCAAGGGAACACCAAGAAGCTTCACCATGATTGCTTGTGCTCCTGCTGCGCCATCCCCACACAAAGGTTGTTTGTGCGGACCTTCCCAGACCTTCTGCAGGCTCCAGTCCTGGTGTCTGACAACAAGCAGGGGGCAAGGGGGTGTTGCAATCAAGTTTTCAGACTTGCCTGCTAACATATCTTGCAATACACAGGGGGCGCTCAATGAGCCGCCCCTTGATGTATCTAACATTATAGGTTAATCTGATGGCAATATTGAATGGCAGGTACTTCATCCTAATTAGGAGTGCTGCAAATTTGACTTGCTGATTCCCGCACAAGTTATTCCTTGGCTTCAAAACTTACATGGAACTTCCCACTATGCCACCCCCTTGTGGCCTTGTGGCTTTCCCCATATAGTATATTAATCACAATATTCTACAATAAACAACATCTTACTCTTATCATTCTGTTCTTTCTATTGGACTGTTGTCTTCCCCAACTCCAAATACTGAACCCTCATTGGTTCAGTTGCAACATAATTATTATGAGAAGCATGCTTGAGGTGGTTGTTGAGATGGACTAATTAATGAGCAGTAATTGCATGCTCCATTAATTAATTACAATACATGAAATTTTTAATGCCAGGACATGATTTGGTTGTTGATTCATTGATCCCGCAGCCTGCGTCATTCTGTTGAAACCATTCCTAAGAGTGATTGACAGCTGGCCTGCATTAATTGGTTGAATCCTTTAATTAATCAATATTCCAAAATCCTGACAATAGACAAAAAGATCATTGTGACAGACAGGTTGAGAACACTATTATGCAACAAATGTGTTAAGAAAAAGTGCCCAAGCAAGAGCCCACACCAGAGACATCAACATAAAGACCATAGCTTGCCACCCAAATGAAATTTTTAATCCTGCAAGAAAAATGTAAAAGGTTAGAAAAATGATAACCAATAAAAATAGAAATCAAAGAAAACTCAAGATCAACATTTTATCAGTAGCATAACCCATTTTTATGAAAGCATTTTTCAAAATTAATTGGTTTAATTAATTTTGAGAATGTAACACTTTTATGATTTCTATGGGGTTTGTTGATTTTATTTCCCAAGAAAAATAAAACCATTTTTTGCTGTTCAGGTCTTTTTATTAGTAAAACAAGACAAAGATAGATTATCAAATAGATTCATCCTAAAGATATATACCCCAGGTTGTGAAGGACAGAATTAGAAAGGCCTTGATTATTCAAAATAATAATTAAGGAATTCAATAATAGAGATGAGTTGGGGGTTTTCTTATCCAATAGAGGAAAGGCAAGGTCCAACTTTGAGGCTCAGGTTTGTTACAGTCATGTACCACTAGCACACATGGGATGAAGATTATGATGGCGTGAGGACAAATGGGAAATGAATTAAGCTCCTTTAAGGACTTATTATAATTTAAAAAAGCAAAATAGAACAAGAGAATCTGCTAATTGATTTTTCAATTTGCTATCATCATAGGCAAAATCAAAAGAGTGATAATGTGGTTATTCACAACATTGCCTCCTTCTAGACTGACCTGTAGGAGTGTAATTGCAGAGAAAATCAGCATTAATGTGTGTAGACAGATACCCACTGGACAGAAGTTTGACAGTATACTCAGAACAACAATAGAGTGTGATATTCAAGGGACCTGTGGTGCTCCTGCTTCTGGGAGGACACCAAGGTTTATCCTGGGACAAAGCCAGGGACAAAATGGGTTGAGGTGACATCCTGCAGGTATACTAGTTTTATGAAAAAGACAAAAGTGAACAATATGACAACTCCAAAAGAGACTTGACATGTCCCCCAATCATTATTGTTAACTGATAACTAGAAGAAAATGTATTTCACAGTAATGTATAGGCTACCAAAGTAGCTCTACCATCTAGGAGGCTGTTTGCATGATAATCTCAACTCTAATAATGTTTATAATCTCAATGTTATTTGAACCTCTTGACTCCTTTCTCAGCCAGAAGATTTTCATTAATGAACAGACTAAAGTTCTATCTTTTCTGATTCTCTTGACTAGATTCAAGATCATTGTCACTATGGAAGTTCTCTTTTACAAAAAAGAAGAATATCAGTTAATACAGTAGTTTTCAAACCTGTTGAGATAAACAAAAAAACCTCAGTCTAAAAACAAAACAACTCAGTCTAAAAACAAAATTGAAAATCAAGGAATTTATATTAAATTACAATAGATTTGGATCCACTTTGATTTTGTTTTTAGACTGATTTTTTTGTTTATCTCAACAGGTTTGAAAATTATTGTATAGCCTTTAAAAAAAACATAAATAAGATCCTCTTAAAAAGGCAACACTCATAATTTAAACAGTCAGAATGTAACGTCCTCCATATGCCAATCCCAAAAACCATTTTGGTTTTATTTTTTATAATTTTACTTAAAAATTTAAAATTAAACTAAATTTAACTTTTAACATCAAGAAAAATTATTTAAGCCAAAAATATTAATCAACATAAAATAAAATCACAAAAATATTTTTTTGGGAATTTTTGACATGGAAGATGTTACATTCTGGCAGTTTAAATTCTGACAGCTGCTCTTAGAAACATTCTGATTTCTCACCATTATTCAGTCCTTTTAATAACTATCTCTTTGGATAGCACATTTAAATGTCTCAGAAGTTCTTCAGCTTTGCCAAACCATACAGACATGTAACCATGAAGTTAAAGTTTAAGCCTTAAAAAGCCCTAGCTTGAGGTCAAAAGGACCATTTAACTTCTCAGTCAGCCCCTTATTTATAACATCCTGTTTCTAACGTTTTTTTCTTTAGAATGGCTTTCTTTAAAAGCTTAAACTATTGGTTCTCACTTTATTCTATAATAAAATAAGCTCCCAAGATTACCTTTTTAAAGTATCAAAGCATTTCCCCAATATTCTCTTAGCCATACTCTAAGACCATGGCTTCCAACCAATGATATTCATCAGTAAAAAAAGCCTCCAACTTAACCAATGACTACAGTGTTCAAAAATTCACTATTTTCAAAGTTTCTCCATGATAAAAATAGTAAATCAAGCTCTGCTGATCAAACCACTTGAAGTGTTTACAATTTGTGTGCCAAAGCATTAACTATTTTCCCATTATAGAACAACTCTTCCCTGAGTTTAACCTTAAACAATTCAAATAGAAAAATACAAATTAATTTTTCTCTGTCTTTCTTCAATTTTTGTTGTTGATTTCAAAATTGCAGCAAAATTACAGAAAAATCTTACACTGCAACATCTTGTTTCTGTCTTTGCAAATCACTTCAGAGAAATGTTTTGGGCTTCTTTCAAAATTTCTCTTTTACCTCTTCAGTATATTCTTTTCAAATCTTTCTCTTAAACTCTAATACTCTTAAATCTCTTTATTTTAATCTTTTTCTCTTTACTCTTTCTAATTCTCAAATTTATTTTCTCTTGTCTTCTTTTTTTGACCACTATAAGCAAATTCTACTAAGGTTTTCTGCTCTTTCTCTGAACTATTATCAATGAGTTCTACTAAATATTTATGCTATCTCTCTTTGCTACCACCAGTAACTTTCACCTAGGATTTATGCTCTCTCTCTAATGACCATAATTAGTGACTTCCACAAAAGTCTTTCTCTCTGTATAACCATCATAGACGTCTTTCACTGAGGATTTTAGAGGCATGAACACTCTTGGTGCTAAACTTTTCTCTTTGCTCTCCAAGTGGTTAGCTTAGGTGTTTGCAGAGTGATCAACTCCACTTTCTAGAAACCTCTATAAATAGTTAAGTCAATCAGCTGTTTCTCTGGACAGACACCCCAATGGAAGTTCTAGCCCCTTCTTATTGAACAGTAGTAGTGAAGCTTCTCCATAAAGCCACTCATAAGACATAGACAGAGAAGCCTATAACCCCTTTTGGGGAGAAGTAAATCAGCTATAATATTTGAATTTTTGGTTTATACTATTACTAAAGAACTCCCAGTGCAACAGACTACTGGTGGACAAGGACAGTGAGTATTAGACCCACTACTTTGGTTGCAGCACCATGCTCCAAGTTTTCCTCACACAAGCAATTGATAAACCCTATCATACACACTTTTTTGAGGCCTCAGTTGCTAAGAAGTATGGTATCTCACACTCTGTGGGACTCCAAAACTTAAACCCAGACAACATAAACCTTTCAGCAAGCTTAAATTAATATGATAAAGTCAATACACAAAAACCTAGCCCATAAGCATAAGTAAGGCTTGAAGAGACCAACTCTTGAGTAAACTAATTCACATTTTACTTTGACACCAACAGTAATTTTTTGTCTTTGATCCTAGAAGACCCAACCTTTACCACCTCCTTGTTACTGGGGCACACAACAATCAATTCATACACCATTACTATCTATACACACCATCTTTTCACTGTTATTTTTAATAGTAAGGTATTAGCCAAACGTTTGTAGTAGGGGTCCCTGAAAGGGCAACACTTCATTACTACCTTAATTGTGGTGAAACTCATCACCAGTTGGTCAATCAATCCTGAGCTGTTGTTTAGTTACTTCTGGAATCATATGAGTTACTGATTGCATCTTGAATTGAAGGTATTCCATATTGTTTGAGGTTATCAACTAGCTTCCAGATTGAAATATTCACCAACTAAAGCGTTAATTAATCAATCAACTAGTTAACTGACACATGGTATCAACCAACTGCTCCAGGTTTAAGCCCTCTACCACCTCCCCATGTTGTTGGGGCTGTTATCATCTCCTCCTTGATTGCTGTGCTAATCACCTGCTGTTTAGCTTTCATTTCCTCCTTCCTTTTCCCCATTCAATGACCAACTTATCTTGATCTATCAAGTAAGTTGCACCATTTAAAGCCAACTTTCTTCTTATAATAAAGATATACGTTATACCCCTCTTTTAAGCTACACCACTGAATATTGCTTTGAGTGTATTACTGTAGGGATCACAAAGGCTAGTCTTCTACACACATACTGTTGTGCCAACTAGTTTGAATATCTAAGTCTCTAATTAAGGAGCCACTTTTGAGCAGTTGCTATTGCCATTGCTCCAAACCCTTTGTTGTCCTTGCTGGTCCTCATAAATTGTTATTATAAAGTACCTGTCTGGTTTCTGACTTGTACAGTACCTATCTATAACAACCAACTAATAAGTCTTACTTATCCTCCCACTACCAATTGTTTTATTTAGTCAACCAACCAACTAACTTCTATCTGTAGTTTAGAGTACCACATTAATCAACCAGCTGTATGCTTTGAGTTTTTGTATTGAAAAAGTAGGGTTGACCTGCCAACAAGGTTCTGACTAAGCAGCTTTGTGAACTGCAATCCAACTTCCTGGTGACCTGTAGCCAAACAAAGAAGTCAACTAGAATTCCCAGAATCAGCAACATGAACAATCAATGATCCCATACAGTGGATGCCTTGATCTGGCGCTTGAATCATTACCAGGATCAAGCCACCTCCTTCATCATCCAACTGAGTGATCTACATAATCATGTTTCTCTTATGATGATTTAATGTGACTATATAATTCCTATCTCCAAATAAAGAATATTATCTAGTTTCTAAATATTTTCCCCCTTGTAACTCTGCTAAAACAGCACAGTTACAACATTGGTAGCAGAAGTAGGTTCTCCATCCTACCCTTTCCTTCAAAATTCTGCTTGTTGCCTGTACTTGCCGCGGTTAACAAATATAAAAAAGAATCATGTCTGGCCTCCCTGTAGACTAGACACCCTACACACTGGGTACCAAAATACCAGAAGGTTTTGTACTATACCAGAAAATGGTAATGTTGGTCTCTGACTTTAACGCCCTATCAGCGCAGAGGTTCTTCCAAGCGCCTACTGCCATCCCTCAAGTGATAGACAAAATTATCATGCCTGTTCATGTAGCCCAACAACTTTGTAGTGCTGCCTTGGAGTTGTTTTCTGGAGCCAATGACAACAACACTATATCATGGATACAATCTGTACAGAAAAAATTAGCGCAAATGTAATGCCCACAACGTTTCTGGATTGCAGAGATATCCATCTACCTTACACATAATTAAGGTACCTGGTGCAACAAGTGGCATAAAGATTACACCAAGAAAGATTGGGACACCTTTAAGTGGGACATCTTAGCAAGATTCATAATGAAGGATACTGTTCTCATGATCATACACCAAGTAAAGAACCTGGCCCAGAATGGCACAGTGAAAGAACTCACCCACACATATGAGAGCTCCACCTACAAGCACCCTCAGATATGGCATTCAACAACCCAGCTACACACTTCATGTATTATGACTTACTCAAGTCACACGTAAGTGAGGCATGCCCTCCTGGACCAAGTAATCAATCTGCAGAGCCTCTAATATGAGGCAGAGAAAGCAGAGCAAGCATCCAACACCCTCTACAAGGCCCAGACTGGAAAGAGAGAGAGACCCAACAACTCTCATCTGCCAGGGCACTCTAATTGCCCCCACCTGGAAATAGTAACAACAATGGTGCCAGACATAAACCCCCAGGTTTAAACAGCCACAGTAGTGGGAACAACGGGTAATCAAACCACACTCACTTCAGAGTCACTACTACTCAGGATAACTGGGACAAGGGGAAAGCCCAGGAAGAGCACTAAGTGAGCCAAGCTCTCTCCGCCAAACTCCTGCCTTGCCTAACAATGCGTACCACCCCAAAGACATAGACCAATGCCCAATGATCCAGGTTCCCTGGGAAGACCCAGTACTTTAAACCATTATCAGACATCTCAATAAACTGATGTCCTACCCTTTCTGCTTCTGCAGTTACACCGGCTCAGCGCTCCTGGACTCAGGCACAGATTGCACAATTGTCAACAGCACCTTTGTGGACAAGTTTAAACTAGCCACTAATCCTTTGTAGATTAAAAGCGTGGTCCTAGCTGATGAACATCACATTGCTGTGACACATGAGACTTCCCCCTTCTCTTTCATGCTAGAGAGCCTGTACTCCATCATCCAGGGGCCTGTCATTGACTTTCCCAAATTTTATATTGTTTAGGGCTGGACTGGTTACAAATGAATACCCCATGTAGACTGGCCAACCTCAGTATTGACCATCAAGCGTGAAGACATCAATCACCAGATCTACCTGGACTCAGTGGAACAACTTTTAAGGGACCACATATTTGTACATACCACAAAGACTCTTGAAGAAAAATACCACCTCAAGGTATTTGATTGGGACTCATGCCAATACAAGGTCATACACTTCAAAGACCACCAGGACACAGGCACTCCCCAAGACCAGGAAATTGTGGCCCATCATCCTGAAATCTTCAAGGAAGTGTTACCAGGGTTACCCCCAGAAAAGCACATACAGCACACCATCCAGCTCAAGGGAGCAGTATCTAAGACTTGATCATTTACTGCCTTACCCCAAATGAGGACAAAATACTGCACACTTACCTCAAAGAGGCATTAGAAAAAGAACTTATCCACTCTTTACAATCTCCTTTTGGCACCACTGTGTTCTTTATGGCAAAAAAGGACAGAACCCTTAGGCTTGTTACTGACTATCAAGCACAGAAAAAAGTTACCATTAAGAATTTTTACCCACTGTCACTCATTGACAACCTCTTTGATGTCCTGGGCGGCACCACAGTCTTCTCCAAGATTGACTTAACCGCAGGCTACAACCAGATCTGTATTAAAGAGGAAGATATTCCAAAGACAGCATTCTGCACTAAGTATAGCTCATAAAAATGTGTGGTACTCAATTTTGGTATGACAAACGCCCCCTCAACCTTTATGAACTTCATGAACGAGGTGTTGCACCTCACATAGGCAAGCACGCCTTGGTTTACCTAGACAACATAATTGTGTACAGCCCCTTTGTGAAACAATATCACAGGGACCTAGAGGCAGTCTTTAAGACCTTGGAATAGCACAAATTGCCGGCCAAGCCATCTAAATGCCAGTTATTTTGAAAACAGTTACCATTCCTTGGGCATGTGATGTCAAAAGATGGCATCAAACCTGATGACCAGAATATTCAAGCCATTTTCAAGATGCTGCCACACAAGGACCAGGCCAAGCTCCACACCTTCCTGGGAATGGTGGCCTATGTACAACACTTCATACCCAACTATAGCATCCTGACAGCCCCCTTGTAATCAATAACTGGCATCAAATCCAAATTTATGTGGACTATGAAGTGTGACCTTTGTTTCTGCCGCTTGAAGGAAAAGCTGACGTCCGCTCCCATCCTGCAATACCCAAGAAAGAACAGCAACAACCAGATAGAGACAGAAGCCTCTGACGTGTTCATTGGGGGAGTACTAAAAATCAAGGACACCAACAGGCACTTCCTACCTGTAGCTTACAAGTTGCACAAACTAAAAGACAGTGAATATTGCTACCCATCCATGACAAGGAACTACTGGTAATTGTACACTGTCTTGTCAAGTGGTGTTGTTATCTAGAATGATAGTAAGAATTCACTGCCCTAATTGACCACAAGTCCCTCATATATTTCAAAACACAAGCCAACTTGTCCAGATGCCAAGCTCAATGGATGGTGTTCCTAGAGCAATTTAACATTAACATCCAATATAAACCAGGACCAGAACTGGTTATGGATGACACCCTTTTGCGCCTATATGTGAGAGCATACAGAGGCAAAAATGGCCTAGACCCAGACTGGCCCCTACTAGTACTCCAAACTAAGGACAAAGGTTTCCCCCTGGGCACCACAGGCATTACCAGAGATACCCTTGTCAAGAACAAACACTTATTCACAGACGTCTATGGAACGTTGCACCACAAAATGACTGATGGGGTAACTATTACTTACATTCTCATACACCAAAGAGTCAACACTATCTTGCGCTATCACCAAGACCTAGGCCATATAAAAAGCCAAAATCTCTATAAGTTATTGAAGCACAAGGCCTGGTGGCTGACTCTGTATAGGAACGTGCAGGAAGTCCTTGCGCAATGCAAAGTATGTGAGAAATTTACAAAAAGTGACACTCCCTAAAAGTTAATATTACTCATTTGAACCCAACTGCCCTTCAAGGTATGGGCCCTTGAAATTGTTGTTCCAATGACAGGAAAGAATAACAACATGAAATACATCATTACCACCATTAATTTTGCCACCTGCTGACCAGTGGCTCTAGCTGTTAAGGCACACACTGGCAATAATGTGCACTAATTTATTGGCAAAGAAATCATCAGTAATTTTGGAAAGCCAGAACTGCTGATCACTTATGGAGGCAAAGAGCTGACCTCAGCAGATACCAACGTTTACCTCACCAAGAATGGGATTAAACACACAGTTACTACACCATACCACCCTCAGGCCAATGTCAGAGTAGAGCAGCTGAACAGGAGTCTTGTACAGGCCCTTGCCAAACTCACTGTTGGGAGACCTGAGGAGTGGCATAAACATTTGGCAACTTTACTTCTTGTGTGTCGCACTCAGGTGAAAAGATCCACTGGAAAGAGCCCTTTTGAACTTATCTATGGAATAAACCCAAAAAATTTTCAAGCACTGACTAGGCCCAAGAGAGAAACACCATCTGCAAATTTACGCCTCCCCCTTAGGCCTCCACTTCAATTCCTGCCAAATGCTTGGGAATTTCTACCAAATTATGTTTGAATATTTATCCAAAAGGTTACTGAAAAAGCCCAAGTAGATTCATCAATTTAATATTTTGGAATTATTCTGAAGATTCCCCCACCCAACCCACCCAAGAGACACCTCTGATTAAATATCATGTGCAAGAGCGGCAGGAGCAGTGGTAATTGCATCCAAAGCATATTCCTAATTTTAGTTGGTTCAGTTTTCCTTTTGACTATGTCCATTCAAAAAATTTCAAGATCTTCCTGCTTCAAGCAATGCATTTGTATCCACTCATATCATTGGTTAATTAATTTTTGACATTCAATCTACCACCACAATCTTATTACATCCTTTAAATGAATGCAAGAGTTGTAAAAGACATTGCTTCATACTTCTCTACTCTAATAAAGCTCAAAATTTGTTATTCTAATTTGGTCATTTGGTTTTTTCTGTTGCTTTTGGTGTTCAGTTGATTCCTTTCTCCCCTTTGGCCTCCCAATAATTGTTGGTGACAACCTTTTGGTTGTTGCTGAAATCACAATTTCATTGTGGTTGAGAGCTTATTTTTATTTCCTATTAAACTGCTCCCCATTTCTCACACCATCAAGATATGTTTGTTCCCATCCAAGAAAGGCACAAAGTTGGGGAGAAAGTATAGGTGATGAACATGAACAAGAGTAAACTGCAGCCTGAGAAGACTGGCCCTGCCATTGTTTTATAGGTAAACAACAACAACACTTACCTAGTACAAGGACTGGGCAAGCGTAAGCAGAATTAATTTCTACACCATGACCAACTACTACCATGCAAGGCCCGCCAAAAACAGTGCAAGACAGTCCTCCCTGTAACCAAGCAACAGTTGATGCAGTACAACACCTGCGCTCCTGACAGCCTTCCAGAAGACCTCCCATCAGAGGGGCTGACTCTTCTGGGGTGTCAAAACAACAGGGTCAACCCCCAGAAAGGTTCCAACTAAACAGGTTTGTGACCCGCAATCTGGCTTCCCAGTGACCCGTAGTTAAATGCAGAAGTCAACTTGAATCCCCAGAAAAAGAACATTAGCAAATGATGATCCCATATGATGGATGTCTTGATTTAGTGCTTGTCTCAGTACCAGGATCAAGCCACCCCCTAACCATTTAAACAAGTGATCACCACAATCATTCCTGATATCCATAATTTACAACAACTATAGAATAGTTATCTCTCAATAAAGAACATTATCTAGTTTCCAATTACTTTTCCCCTTGTAGCTCTTCTAAAACAACACAGTTACAACATATTCAAAATTAAAATCAAGAGCTTCAAAAATTATTCCCTGAAATTATGAACTAAAATTGAAAATTTTTAAGAAAATAAAGTGGAGGTTCAAAAATGAATTAAATAGCAAGCAAAGATTCAGTGCTTCTGAAACTTAAAATAATTACATGGTTCAAAAATAAAATATAAAATAAAAAGGCTAATCCCAAAAAGACACTTTCTTCTTGGGTTTCTATAGCAGCACTGTCCTGAGGCCCTTTATTTATAGATACAGGCACATGCTGGTTAGTATTGTTCAGATGACGCTCTTGGTTATTACCACTGTTGAAAGCTCAGCAATACAGATAGTCAATGAGGGGACCAAAATAAAGCAGGAGATAAAGCGTTAATTGATTGACTCAATCAAATAATTAAGCTCTTGAAATTCCTTATATAATACATAATGGTCCTCCTCAAGATCATCAGTCTCATTTTCCAAGATTATCATTCCATTAGTGCAATATATATGAGGCTTTAATGCCAGACTGGGGTAGCAAACTTTATCTTAAGATGTTTCATGAAGATCAGTGGTTTCCATCACCACTGTACACAGCATAGCAATTTCAAACTGTAGAGCAGTGACATTTGTGGGGAGAAGCACCCTGTGAATCTGTCTGGGGGTTGTTTCTGGAAAGGCCTGAGTGCAGTTAGTGGCTTGTAATCCATGGATGTCATCTCATAACTTCTGCTTCTAATCTAGAAGGCCTTTGAGAGGGTGATGAGAAAGGAGCTACAGGGCAAGGTTTAGATAGCTCATTTATGAGTCCATAGCTTTTGAATAGCTGCTGCAAAGGCAGTAATATCTTGATCAATCACTTCATGAATCCCATCATCTTTACAGATAAAAGGTCAACCAGGAGCTTTATTTAATCACAGGCACAAGCACAGAGATTTCTAAGCTCACCCACTAACCTTTCAAAGTCAGTTCTTTGAGAAGTTATACCAGATTCTGCTTGAGTCTACCATCATTGATTTAATTGATGGAAATATTGGAGACTATTACAGACACATTCAGATATAGAGGGGTAGCAGTGTGCAACAAAGATGGTAATTTAGACTGAGGGGTAACAGAGTCTTGCTGCTTGCTAGAAATAAGCAAGAACAGGGAGTGCACTCACTTCTGGTAGGCAGTGAACTGTTCCAGTGGTTTGACATGGTAGCACAGAGAGACAAAAACTCATGAATATGCAGTCCCAGTAACATCTGATGATACTGGGGATGAGATGACACTGCAAGGAAGAAAGAACTAGAGAAAAAAGATAGGTTTATTGGATATCAAATGGTAGCTTATAAAGCAATTATAAAGCATAAAAGGGATTGATATATTTCAAGATGCACAGAAGGCTTTATGAAAGACGTTTTGTAAGTGAGGAAAGCTGAAATTATGATAATCACACAATAATCACATTTGAACTACTGGATTTTCTAATCTTGACACTAAATCTGGCTGTATAGATGAAGACATCAATCCTCTTATAAAGTTAAAAGAGGAGAGGAATTAGTCAGGTATGAAAGGAGCTACCGTGATAGTCCACATGGAAGCTGTTGTGCAGGCAAGGGTTGATTTGGCCTCAATAAATACTCTATGCTGAAAGTTGATAATGGATGGTGGTTTTGGGACAGGTAGAGGCCTAGTAGGTAACATGTGATACTAGGGAAGATAAGGCCTGTTTAGTAGGTAAAATTGGCTACTAGAGGTGGGGAATGTCTCTTCTCCCCAGCAGATAACATTGGCTTCTGGGAAGAATGGGTGATGTGAACTAGCAGATAAAATTGGCAGCTAGGGAAAGGAGGAACTGAGATAGCTCTATGTGCCCTTATGCACTTACAGGAAGTCTGTAAGTAAGCACCTTAACTAACAGACTGGTAAGGTGTTATTGTCTGTGTTTCCCTGGAGGCTTTGGGGAGGTCCTGAAGCTACCATTGGGGGCATGTATATTCTAAGAGGCGTTATCAGGGTAGTTGCTTGGGGAAGTAACTTCAGAACTTGATAATGATCAGGTCTCTGGGAATTAAAGTTGATTACTTTGTTCTTGAAAGCTCAGACTTAACCACCTGAGTGAGTAAAGACAACTGCACAGACATGAGGATTGTCTGTAGTTAAATGGCCCAAGTGGAGGTCACTTGCAGGAGCCCAATCCACAACAAGTTTAGTTTATGAGCGCACCCTCCTACTCTATGCTGATAGTAAAGAATGTGGTCCCCAATGTTGAACTCAGGCAAGGGAGATTGTCCAGCATTGTCAGGAGAGAGCTCAAGTATCTTGGTCTTATATGCGGACATGTAGGCAGTGGCATGTATATCAATTATGCGGTTGACTAGATCCTTAATGTGGTCGTCAGGATTCATGGCCTTATCAGAGGAGAGTAGGGGCCCTCAAGAGCAACATAGTGGTGGCTTCACACCCATACAACATAGCAAAAGGGGAGTACCCAGTGACACAATACTTGATAAGTCAATAGGTGAAGAGAGCAGCAGGTAAGCATACATCCCAGTTGGCGGCATCAGAGTAAGTAAGCTTCCTCATGATAGAAACCAGAGTTGAATTTGCACACTCAATTGCCTCATTGGTAAAAGGATTATAGGGGGCAGAAAAAGACTGGTAAGAGCCCAAGGCTTCAATAAAAAAGGTTACTAACTTGGCATTGAAGTCAGTCCCATTGTCAGACAACAACACTTGAGGGCAACCATGGTGGAAAAATACATCTTGCAGCAGAAAGGCGGCGGTTGTCTTGGCAGTGATGTCCTTAGTAGGGCAAGCTTCTACCCATTTGCTAAAATGATAAACAGCAATTAGGATAAAGTAGCAACCAGAGTGGGAGCAAGAGAGAGGTCCCACAGCGTCAATACTGACAGTGTGGAATGCGTGTTGAGGGGGGACTAGCTCAAACTTGTGAGAGGCAGCCCAAGGTTGCTGGAGTGACAGTTGTGGCAAATAGCAATTATGTCTGGAATCAGCAGGCAGAGGATCTCCCATATATAGTTTTTCTGGAGCCAGTCATGGGTCTTGGCAATGACTCCATGCCCAGTCTCTTTATGAGCTTGGAGCACCAGTGAAAGGCAAAGGCTGGGCTGTACATAAGGCAGGTATTGGTCATGTACCTTTTTGAAGAGCTGGTTGTTGCAAATGAGTGTGTCTTTGGATAATTTAGAAAGGGCAACTCAAACTTCTTCTGTCTTGTTCTCCCATAAAGAAGGATATTCAATTAATTTGTACAGCCTGTCAGCCTTAGCAGGGTGGAGAGCGAGGATGGGCATTCTGGACAGTCCATCAGCATTCTGATGTTGAATCCTGGGGCAATGCAACACAGTGAAGTTTTACCCTTGCAGGTAAAGAGCCCATCTAGCTAGTTGTCCTTCTGGTTCCTTGAGTTGCTGTAGCCACTCAAGTGAAGTGTGGTCAGTAACCACAGTGAAATGGGTGCCATACACATAATGGCAGAACTGCTTGACAGCATGCAGCACAGCAAGGCACTCTTTCTCTGTTACACTGTAGTTTTTCTCATGCTTATTCAGGACTTGAGAGGTATAAACTACAGGGTGATCCACCCCTTCATCATCCAATTGAGCCAAGATGGCGCCAATAGCCAGGTCACTAGCATCAGTATATAGGATGAATTTCTTATTGAAGTCAGGATATACTAGGGTGGGAGCCTCTTTAAGCTTTTGTTTGAGGGTCTCAAAGGCTTGTTGCTGGCTGGCAGTCCATTTGAAAGGGACATTACACAGCAGCTGGACCAAGGGCTTGCTAGTGTCAGCAAAATTGGGGATGAACTGTCTATAGTATCTCATCATCCCTAGAAAGACTTGTACCTCTTGCAGGTTGGTGGGCAGAAGCATTTTGTCAATGGCCTCAAACTTCTTAGTCATTGGGCAAATCCCTGTCTGGGTTACTTCATGGCCCAAGAATTCAAGACACTCTTTGAAGAAGGCACACTTGGAAGGTTTTAGTTTGAGGCCAGCTTCTCAAATCTTTATGAACACATCTTTGAGGTGAGCCAGGTGATTGGTGAAGTTAGCACTGAAAACCATTATATCATCTAAGTATACTAGGACACATGACAGCTTCAAGTTGCAGAGGATGGAGTCCATGGCCCTTTGGAAGGTGGCCAGGGCATTGCAGAGTCCCTGCAGCATGTGAGTAGGCTCAAACAGCCCTTCAGATGTAATAAGCACGGCTTTTTGGCAATCCTTGGGCAATAGGTCAACTTGCCAGTATCCAGATGCCAGATCCATTGTGGAGAAAAACTTAGAGCCTCCAAGACGTTGGAGAGCATCATTGATACACGGCAAGGGGTACGAGTCCTTCTTGGTCAAAGATTTCAATTGGCGGTAGTCCATCACAATACAATGACCCCCATCTTTCTTCTTTAAGATGAGTAGCAGGATGCCCAAGGACTTTTGTAAGGTGCCAGAAGCCCAGCGTCCAACAGTTGTTTGAGCTCTTTAGATACCTGGGCGTCCTCTATACGGCTGCGGCAATATGGTTTAGCATGGAAGGGAGGAGCGTTGCCAGTGTCAATCTGATGGATAACATCTTTGACTAACCCATAGTTGGTACTGTCCTTTGCAAAGATGTCAGAAAATTGGTCTAGCAAGTCTAGCACCTCTTTCTGTTAAACCGGGGACAGCTGTGGAAAGTCTTGTGCAGTGAACAAGGATAGGACTTGTGGTCCATCCTCAGGTAGGTTAAAATCTTGGAATATGCCAAAGGAATGAAGAGACAGGACATCAGGAGTTCAACAACTTACCATATCTGACAACCTGCCCCCTAGACACAGTCATAGGGAGTGCAGTCAGGTTAGCTACCAAAAATTGAACAGGGTCCTTATGGGAGACATCTAGGATTCCAGGACAGAGATAAGGTTTGTTACGCCCTAACAAGGGGGGAGAGTACAACTCCAAGAAGGTTTGTTCAGGTAGTTCATATGATATCTGGGAGTCTAGGATAGCCTGAGATCCAGGGGTAATGGTTACAGCGGAAATGGCCAAGAGAGGAATTCCTTCAGATGCAGGATAATCCATAGGAGGGCACTTCATGTTGGAGGAATGAGTACAGTATTTTAAAGTGAAAACACCAGTGGGATATTCTAAGGCACATGCCTTGAGGCAATTCCCGGGAACTTTAACTGGCTCTTCAAAGATCAGAGGGAACTCATTCCCCAAGATAGAGAGTAAGCTGTCCTTTAATTTGATGATTCCATTATATTCCCTAAGGAATTGAGTACCAACTAGCAAGTTGTAACTCTCATTCTCCAAAACAACGGTAGGCGCGGCCAGGAGTAACTTGCCAAACTGCATGGGAAGAGAAGAATAAGCCACTACAGCGCAAGTCATGGATAGCCCAGCTATGCCATACAACTGATGATAGGTAAGGTTGGGGGCAATCTTGAGCTTCTTAACAAGCTTCAAGGAGACAACATTAAAAAGAGATCCAGTGTCTAAGATGGCCTTAATTTTCACCTTCTGAATAGATATCTCCACACAAGTGGTAGTGCAACTAAAGGGAGGGAGGACAGCCAGAATGTCTTGGGCTTCTGCCAGTTCTTTGTAACACTTCTTAATCATACATCTCAAGCCTGGAAACTCTTTATAGACAGTCTGGAGAGGAAGCAAGACTGAAACATTCTTGAATACAGCGTCAGCAACTTCAGCAGATTCTTTGAATGACTCTACAAGCACAGGGGATCTCTTAGCTTGAGTAAGGTATGGGCAAGAGACAACCTTCTTGGCTTCAGACAGAGGCTTTGCGGTTGCTGTAGTTTTACCAGAACATAGTTTATAGGAGACTGCAATAGTTTCAGGGACAGCAAGGACTGAATAACTATAAGCGTTGGGGTTGTCCATATCTGAATTGTTCATGCCGGAGTCATCAGAGATATTTTGGAATAACAGCAGGATGGGAGGAGCCTCTGTGTTGGCAGACTCAGAGTCAGCAATGGAGGGGGAAATTGAAGGGAACTGGGATGAATTATCAACCAAGAGCGTCTCTGCCTCTAGGTTGACTGTTCTTTTCATGCCTGCTCTTTGGGATCTTCCTCTTCAACCCAAGGATTAGTGCAGACTCAAAAATGGTGACCTATCTGCCCACAGTTATGGCACCCTTGGCGTCAGGGAGGATTCTGTGGGTTCATAGTGAGGATACAAGGACCACATGAAGACAAACCAGAATTAAAGGCGGCACAATTATCTTGCACTACTGCTCCAGAATAGGTGAGATGCATATCCTGCAACAGTGTCTTTATGCTCTTCATAAAGGAAATCATGGCCTTATGGGCTTTAAATTGAAGGCAAGGAAGCTGGTTGACCTTGTTGGCTTGAGCACAAGCCATGTACGCTTCATGTATGGTCAACTGGCGGCTTGTGACCAGCTGCTGTCCTTTCATGTAGAATCTATCTGAAAATTTGGCTAGAGTCTCCTTAGGCTTGAAAGCAATGTGCATGAAGGCGTTCTTTTTTACTTCCAAGCTAAGGTTGCCACCAAATTTGTTGATAAGAAGCTGCTTCATCTCTTCCCATGTCTCAATGGTGGGCAACTTGGGAATTACTACCTCTTGGCAGGTCAGGTGCATACAGGTTAGAATGTGTTCCTTCTTAACCTCATCTGAGGCTCTTCTCATTGCAGCTTCATAAATAGTTAGGAAAGCTGAAATGGTCAAGGTTTTGAGGTCAAAAACTTGCTTAAAGGTAGGTTTGAAGTGGGCCTCAGGAGATGGATCACTATTGTTACTGTCAAGCATGTTTATACACGGGGAAAACTCTGCTTCAGATTCAGAGGGGGGCTGTCTGGCCCACAGTTGACAAACACTCTCTTCAAGAGTAGTCAAGGTTTCAGAAGTGCAGGCGGACAAATTGTTAACCAGGGTGGTCTGTTGCTCAGTAACGTCTAGGCGCTGGCCCTGGGTTGTTACTACTGTAGAAAGTTCAGCCAGCCAGGAGGTAAGAGAAGGACTCAATTAGAGGCAAGGCACAAACCTGTCATTTACCAAATCAATTACTTCACTCAGCTCTTGCATATCTTTGTCAAGCTCAGAATGATCTTGTTTCAAGTGATCCACTTCATTAGCTAGAGCTATCAACTCCATAGCACAGTGAATGTGGGGGCTCCTGAAAAGCCAGGGAAACAGCCATCTTCATTGATAACCCTGGTTGAACTAACAGCAGATGCCATCACCTCATACAAGGTAGCAACCTCTTGTTGCAATTCAGCAACTTGAGTTGTCAGAGCAAGCACTTGAGGATCTGGCTGAGGAGCCTTGGTAGGGCAATCTTGACTGTGGGTAGACGCTTGCAGCTCTTGAATGACATCCCATATTCTCTGTTTTCTATCCAATAGATTGTCAGAAGGAGGAAAAGGGGGAACATATGGCTTGGACGTAGCCAACTCATTTACTTGAGTCTGTAGTTTGGAAATGGTAGCAGCAACAGCAGCCCTTTCTTGATCAAATACCTTGCCAAGTTTGCAGAGGCCTTTAGCAGCAAGAGCTGCTACTTGCTGTAGTTGGTCAAAGGAGTAAGCACTAAACTTGTTTAGCTGTTGAACAATTTGTTCAAAATGGAGAGACAGGCGTTCAGAGTGGAATCTACTTGGGTGTGCCAGGGTTGTTTCAACTGGTGAAACTCATGTAGACGCTCCCTGACGTACTCAGGGATGAACTGGCATATTCTTTCAGTGGATTTAACCAAGTGGGTTTGTGAAGTAATAGAGTTGCGCTGATTATTGGACACCAAAGAAAAAAGGGAGTGGATCCATTGTTGGTATGCAGCAAACTGATCCCAGTGGTTGGTGACAGCTGCTTGTAGGGACAAAAATCTCCTGAATGTGGAGTCCTAGCACCATTTGATAGTGGGCTAGGGCAGGTTGTACAAAGGGAGACAATAGGTGTTCAGCAGAGTCAGCTACGGCAAGGAGATGCTGTGGAAATTGTGGAGCAACAATCAAGTTGTAGTATTCTGCTTGACTGAACTGAAGCTGGAGGCAAGGGATGGCCCTATCACAGGCTAACCCCAGGGCAACTGCCATGACTTGTTACAAGTTGGGGGTACCCAAAGGGTAGGCCCCTAGGCGGGGACCACTCCCAAGGTTCAGCATAGTAGAGACAATAGGTGGGTCTGTGATATCTTCTTAAATAGGAGGACTGGTGATTTCAGGTGAAGTTGGCTCTTGTATGGGAGGAGGTAAAGGACTAAAAACGTGGTTGCAAAAGGGATAACCAAGGGGCTTATAGCCCCTGTAGTGAGCACCATTTCTGTTGTGATCTGAGGCGCGGCACAGAGTCACAACAGGAAATCATAACCTAGGATTGGATTTGTACTAAGTCTTGGTTAGAATGGCAGGGAAGGCTATGCAATTACCTTGTGGCCCTGATTGAATAATATCTGCTAGATGTGGCTAGAGAGGCGCCAAAGTACTCAGAGACACAAAGACAAGAATGTGAATAGAAATTAAATTTTATTGATAAAAGTGAAAGGGATTATATACTGTGTAGCTTTACCACAAAACAGTACATGGACAGTAGGATCACTTGCCACAAGCATGAGTGGGGCAAGTGATTTGCACAGAATCAGGAAACTGAACAATTCAATTTCCCAATTTGGAGCCAGAGTCATTTTGAAGGGCAAAAGCAAAAGAGAGAGATTCATCCTCAAAATGACCCATTAATGGCAAATTCAAAACTTGGTGAATGGCGGCATTCATGACAAGAGTCAAGGGCAAGCCATTTGGTTAAACATTTTGGAAAAACAGTTCAATCTGGGCGTCTGATTAGCTGCAGGTCAAAGCTTGTTTGATCACTGTTTTAAGTGCTTTAACTGAAGGGTTTCAGTCTAAAAAATGAGTGAATGAAGCAGAAAAAGCTGGTTTTTAATTGGCTGAAGTAAGTTAAAAGGTTTACTATATTATATAGCAAAAGAAACTGGATGGTTTAAGCCTGGAAAAACAAGAGATCTGAGAGAA
The DNA here is from genome assembly GCA_014839935.2 of Entomophthora muscae. NCBI lineage: Eukaryota > Fungi > Entomophthoromycota > Entomophthoromycetes > Entomophthorales > Entomophthoraceae > Entomophthora > Entomophthora muscae. The sequence continues at coordinate 45,565 of QTSX02000289.1, read as the reverse complement.
ACAAAGACTGAAACAAGGTGTTATAAAAGGGGAATCAATCCGAGACTTTTAGGGACTGGATCAAGTGGAATAACAAGGCCACTAGAGCTATACAAAGAGCTAGAGACCAAGATAAAGGTGCAGAAGTCCAAGATAAAGGAGCTGGAGCTTAAGATAAGGAGCAGGAGCCCAAGACCAAGTACAAGGAGTCCAAGAGATTTTTGGATTACTCCAAGTATTGGCACATATCAATTGTTTTCCAGACCCCTGGGCCATATACCAGAAGGTTTCTAAAGGGATCATTCTTCTGAAAGTGAATAAAAGCCCATTTCAACCCCTGCCCAAATTTCCAAAGTAGTACAGATAGACCCAATGAGTGAGTTGCCCAATATCTTCTACCCTAGCCAATGGGAGGAGAATACCTACTGCCAGAGCTATCAAAGGTTTGCCACTAGTAAAACTTCCTGGGAGGAGTGGGAAAGGTTAACTAGACACCTTGAGATGACAGATAAGGGGAGGAAATTTATTGGGAATGAGTTTAGCAGGTTATTGAAGAATTGATACAGGCTCACAGAGGGACTAGCACCAGCTGAAGTACAAGTGCATGGCAGGAATGCCCGCCTGGTTATAGGAAAAGTATTGGAAGAGTTTGCAGTAATGCAGGCTAAGTATAAAAAACTTCAAGTAAGCCATCTACTGCTACTAGGTAATGACAACTTCTTCCAGTTGGTCCCTGGCTATGACCCAGGACACACATTGGGGACTGGTGAACAGGAACCCCACAGCTACTATCATTGCATAATATTTAACTGTATCAACCTTAATCTTCAGGTTGATAGAAGTCCTTTTGTGGGCTAGTCCAAGAGCAACAGAGGTGATATGTTCTAAATCAGGTGTACCCATAAAATACACAGTGAGATGGGAGACATTTACCAGATTTAGGATGGTTAGAGTAAAGTCAGGTCATATATATCTTCTAAAATAGATGAGCTGGTAAATTCAGGCTAGGACAGCTCAAAAATTAAATCAAGAGAACACCCAGAAAAGATTTTGTTAGAAGAGATAATTTTGGGGCTTGTAGCCCCTGTAGTAGGCACCAACTTTGTTGGGTTTGACCTTAAGCACAACCAATGAACACAATAAGAAAATCCTAACCATAGGATTAGATGCATGATAAGCCAGGATGCTTATCTTCAGGTATGACTAAGGGGTTTACCTTGAGGCTCTGAGAAAGAAGATGGTTCAATATACTCCTCTAGTTATTGCTAGGAAGGGTGAGCTAAATTACAGAAAAACACACATGAAAAGAAGGTGAATTGAACCTAGATTTTATTTGAGAATTAAAACAAAACTTATGATACAGCAGCTTTCAAGAGCCATGGCGCTAAGTAAAAAAACTAATATTTAAGCAAAAGTTACTCATCTGTACATGGGATTGACTAAGATGTAATAAAAAACACCTCAGAAAAAATAGAAAACCCCCAAATCATTTTGTAAATTGATATAAATTTGTTAGCTTTTAATTTTTTTACACCTCAGTTGATTTCATTTACAGATAGCTTTTTTTTCTTGAACCTTATTTTTTACTTGAAGTCATAGCTTTGAAAACTACTATATTTTGTGTGATTAAAAAGCATTACATAGAAAAAGAAACCACCTATCACTAGCACAAATAGAGTGTATATTATGATAGCGCAAGAAAAATGAAAAATATATTCAGCTTCTTTTAAAGAGCCATCTTAATTTTAAAAAGTAAAAGAGAACAAGAGAATCCTGTAAAAGCTCTTGTAATTTGATCCCACTATAGGCAAAGTAGATACAGTGTAGATGCTATTATTTATTATAGCCAATGGATAAATCATAGTAAGAGATGCTCTGAGATCTCTTCCCACCAATAAGCTGGGCCATCCTTCCCATGCCACCAGAGAAAATATTTTCTTCTCTGAGAAGGATGAGATTGCCCTTGCCAAAAAGCAGATAGCTCATGTTCACTCCCTTGAGCCAAAAGAGATTATTATGAACTTTGAACACAATCAGTTCAGAGCCTTTGATGCACCTTTAATAAAGAAGTTCAGGACTGTTTCTTTCACTTTAGGCAGGCCATTATCAAACATCTCAAGAACAAGGATGAGCTCTTTAAAAAGAGCCTTTATAATGAGAGTGTAAAGCTCCTCTTTGCTGTCACCCAGCTTCCAGCCTTGGATTTTGTTAAGCACAAACATAGTGGGTTTGGCTTTGAGGCCATTCAGGATATGCTTATGTCAAGCCACACTCCACTATTTTCAAGAGCTACCTTGATTACTTTGAGAGGCAGTGAGTTTAAAAAGAAGGTTACCACTAGAAGAGGTAAGAGAAGGGTCACTATCACATGAAATTGACATGGTACCTGCCTCAACAGAGAAATAAAGTCTCACTAAAGCCTTGAGGGTTGACATGAGCACCTTAAGGCCAAGTTTGGTACTAGTTCCAAGTTTAACCAGCCCTATCAGAAGCTCTATCAGGAGCAGGGTAGAACAGACTCCAATTTCTGGGATATTGCTGATTGGGTTGCTCAGGGAAAGGAGAAGTCCAAGAAGAAGGACTATCAGGAAGATTTACATGAGATTTTCATAAAGAATTGCAAGGAAGAAGAAATTAAAAAGGACCCCAAAGATGTTGCCACTGCTCTTGTGATGGCATTGGTTGATATTGATGTGCTTTGCTTTTATTTGTGTATACCTTTTACTTTATAATGTCTAATTCTTTATTACTTTGTTGATAATAACAATATTTTTAGATGTGTATGGTAAGTTTCAGGCATAGTTTTAATGTGGTATTGCATGAAATGTCCTATTGTTGCAACCGAGATTTGAACCTTGGCTGCTAACGTATCTTACAATACACAGGGGGCGCTCAATGAGTCGCCCCTTGACGTATCTAATGTTATAAATAAATCTGAAGGCAATGTCAAATGGCAGGCACTTTATCCTAATTAGGAGCGTTGCCAATTTGACCTGCTGATCCCCACACAAGTTATTCCTCAGCTCCAAACCCTACATGGAACTCCCCACTATGCCATCCCCTTGTGGCCTTGTGGCTTCCCCATTTAGTATATTAATCACAATATCCTACAATAAACAATACCTTATTCTTATTATCCTGTCCTTTCTTATTGGACTGTTGTCTTCCCCAATTCCAAGTAATGGACCCTCATTGGTTCAGTTGCAACAGTGGTAGCAGAAATAGGTTCCGACCTATTTCAAAAACAAAATTCCCCCCAAGAAAGGACAGAGTATGGGCTGCATAGCTACTACACAACAAGAGACGTTCCTTCCAATCCCCAAGAGGGACATTCCCAAAGGTTATGTAATCTATCAAGATCAGCTAGTTCTTACCAGTGTATACAATTGGCTCCGCCTCAGGCAGTGTGACGCTAGCGTCACACCGCCACAGTTGGATCTGTCACAACGTATGCTCAACCTCCAACTAGAGTCCTTCACTGGCGGTGTCAAAGGAGCTGACATTGTCAGTTGGCTCCAGTCCACCAAAACGCCCCTTTGTATCTGTCAGGTTCCTGAGTCCATGACAGTTGCCACCACATCTGGCTGCCTTACGGGGTCTGCTGCTGTGTGGTTCACCAATTGGGCCAGCCAGGAGTTTGACGTCACCTGGGCAACCTTTCAAGACGCCGCCAAGTCCCAATATAGTGAAACCTTCTCTTTCATTATCTTGGGGACTCCCCTCTTAGCCATCAAGCTGACTGGTTCCATCCCTGAGTATCTCGCCGCGTGGCAACAAGCCCTTGCTGCCGCCCCCAAAGCAGTGACCAATGGGAACACCATGTTGCTCACTCTCATTGTTAATGGGTTAAAGCCCCATATTTGCAAGTGGGTTCCCGTTGGCCGCTGCACCTCTATTGACAACTGCTATAAAGCCATTGTAGAGGCCAGTAACCAGGTGTCAATGGGCTTCCGCCGCACCAACGAGACTCCACCCCAACCACATCCTGCACCTAACAATGGCCAAGGTCAAGTGGGCCGTCGCCAACCACGCCAGCAGGAAAGCGCAGCTAAACGCCCCCGCAAGGGGGAGCTCCAGCTAGCGCTAATTGAGGACCAGGGAAAAGCCTGGGGGTTGTAACAACAAGAGGCCTTACAACCCCAACTGACCTGCCCTCTCAGCCCTTGCTTGCAAAGAACTCCCACAACTACAAACTTCACAGGGTCAAACCCCTAGACGTTTTTCAGGTCCATAGCAACAACCCCGTGTTGCAAGCCGCTCATTCTGCAAATAAAGTAACACGCTTGTCTAATCCCTTCCATTTCCATGGGAACACCCACAAGTTACTGGTAGATAACGGGGCTGATCACACCATGGTAGATCAGGCGTTTGCTGACTCCCAGAAATTAGACCAAGTACCCAGCAGATTCAAAGCAGTACGTGTAGCTGACTCCCGCAGAATTGCCATCACCCACAAGACGGTACCCTACTCCGTAAGAATGGGGAACGTCCAGGTTAAGCTCTCTGGGCCAATCATGGCAGGCCTCAGCCACAACGTAATTGCTGGCCTCAACTGGCTCTGGCATAACCGCCCTTACATTGACTGGGATACCTCTGTCATCACCCTCAATAGAAAGGGGGTGAGTTTTCAGATTTACCCCATGGAAATGAACAAACTACTACATGACACTGTGTTTATTAGAATAACAGAAACAGGCTCATACAAATTCAAGGGGGAGACTAGACTTTAACCAATGTTCCGTTGAAGTTATTTGTGCAGAACCATCTGCAGCCCCTCCCTTGTCAACATCACCACCACCAGCGCTAGCTGCACTCCTCGAGGAGTACAAGGACGTATTCAGTGAAACACTCAAACAACTACCTCCACCCCAGGAGATCCAGCATGCTGTACAACTTCAAGGATTGTTACTGAAAGCACAACCATTATACTGTCTCACACCAAAAGAAGATAAAACCCTCTGCCAGCACCTTGTGGACGCGCTTGATAAGGGATTCATTTGCCCCTTTCTCTCTTCATACGGAGCGGCAGTTTTCTTTGTAGCTAAGAAGGATGGGTCTCTTTGCCTGGTCACAGACTACTGCGCCCTAAATGAGGTGACAGTTAAAAATAAATACCCCCTGCCGCTGATTGACAACCTGTTTAATACACTTGCAGGTGCAAAGGTCTTTAGCAAGATTGATCTCACTGCGGGGTACATCCAGGTCCGCATTGCACCAGGGGACGAGGCAAAAACTGCCTTCCACACACGCTACAGTTTGTTTGAGTGTTGTGTCATGAACTTTGGAATGACTAACGCTCCCTTCACCTTTGCCATGTTGATGAACAAAGCCTTTGAGGAATTGATTGGAAAGTGTGTGGTGGTGTACCTTGATGACATTATTGTCTTCAGTCAAGATCAAACCACGCACCTCCAACACCTCTGTGCTGTCCTCAACACCCTTCAGGAAAACCAGCTAAAAGCTAAACCCTCCAAATGTGAGTTCCTCAAGTCGGAGTTACTATTCCTTGGGCACATCATCTCTGCCCAAGGGATAAAGCCCAATCCTGCCAAAATCAAGGCAATCACTAGCATGCTGCCCCCCCACCAATGTGGGCTAAGTGTGAACATTCTTGGGCATGGTTGCCTATATACGCAAGTTTATCCCCAATTGCGGAGAACTAATTGCACCTCTTACTGAGCCACTCAATACCAAACAGCGCTTCCATTGGACCCCTGCCAGAGATCAAGCCTTCAAGACGTTGAAGCAAAGGCTCACAACAGCACCAGTACTGCAGTTTCCCAACCAAAATTGACAGTACATACTCAAGACTGACGCCTCTGACAGGGCCATAGGGGGTGTGCTAAGGGTAGAAACTGACAATGGTGTCTTCCTCCCTGTAGCATATGAGTCCAGGAAGCTCACTGACTTGGAACAATGTTATCCCATCCATGATAAAGAGCTGGCAGCCATTGTACACTGCGTTGAGAAGTGGCTCTGTTACTTGGAAGGTGCAACCTTCCCACCCCGTGTTCTGACAGACCATAAGTCACTCCAGTACTTCAACACACAGTCCCATTTGACACGCCGCCAAGCAGGATGGGTTGAATGTCTATCCCCCTATCAATTACGCATCAAATATAAGCCTGGAAAGGAACTTGTCACAGACGACGCCCTTTCACGACTCTATGTAGCATCCATCACTGGGGATGACAGTCTGGACCCAGACTAGCCCATGCTCTACCTGCGCCCTGAGGCAACCCACTACAAGGGCCTTAACTTGGTCACCATCTCCAAGCTGAAGGACAACAAAAGTCAGTTCACCATCAATGCTGGAAACGTCTGCTGCCGGGCAGAGATAGGTGAAAAGACGACTTATATTCTCACTACACAACAAGGAGACACCATCTTGCACTACCACCAAACCTTGGGTCACATCAGAGGGCGTAACCTCTTCAAGATCATGAAACATAAGGTCTGGTGGCCGCTCATGCGCCAAGACATCTTGGACCTCCTTGAGACGTGCATGTGGTGTGAAAAGAATACGTCCAAACCTGCCCCTCATAAGTCTGTCCTACCCATCAAGGCTATGGAACCCTTCGAACAGTGGGCCCTCAACATTGTGGGACCGCTCCCCAAAGACAGACTTGGTAAGAAGTATATTATCACCACTATCAACTACTTCACGTGTTGGCCAGTGGCCTGAGCCACAACCAACCACACCGCCATCACCGTTACCCGCTTTATTAGCAAAGAGATTGTGGCTCACTTTGGGTGACCCAAGAGTCTTATCATAGATGGTGTAAGGTCTCATAGTTTGGGAAAGGTGGTTATAGACTAAAGCTTTAATACCGTTGATATTTATGTTGGTCAAATATAAAAAGGTAGGTAAAGTTTGTAATAACAACTGGACTAGGGCTCCTAGAAGCTTATAAGATGTAAAATAAGGACTGAGGCGGTTGATTAATCCTAAGAAAATAAAATAAAACCCAGTCTTAATGACTGAGGATTTGGTCAAAAAGTTGATTTCTAAGTCAGGGAATTGCTCACCACTAGTTGGAGGGTTAAAACTATCAATAGTCAGATTGGGTGTATTATTATAGAAGCTGCCTAACTGATGAAATAGAAAGTCAAAAGGAATCATAAGGTCAAAGAAGGAAAAGAAATAAGTTAACTAAATTAAAAAGAAAACACAAGCCACAAAACCTAACAAGTACCTTTTTTGAGGTGCAAGTCAAACAATCTCAACTTATTGTTGAGACTGGAAAAACCAAGCCTTTTATTGTGCTCTGTTTGTGAAATGCAAGAATTGAGGTGAAAGTTTCAACCATTTTTGGTTAGGAAACCTTTCTGAAAATAGAGGTTTGAAAAATCAACTATTGTCATGTTTAACTTAGATAAGTTAAAACTAAGAAGGGAGAGCCAGAAGGAGAAGAAGCGGGGGAACAGATGTTGCTTGGCAGAATGTGAAAAGCAAGAGCGAGAGAGCGGGAAAACCTGGTCCAAAGATGCTGTCGTAAGCGGGAGGAGCAAAAAGGTATTCTTCTTTTGGACTCAATGATTTTAACTAATGTTTTAGGTTCACGGTTCAAAAATTGTCCAGGAGGAAAACAAGGTAAGCTTCAAAACTTAAAACTAACCATAAACTAGATGGAATATTGCTGGTTGAAGAGGGGTAAGAGTAAGGGAATATTTTTGAATAAAGCAATGAGCAAAAAATAGCCCAATGTTTCAAAATTAATAAGGAGTTCAAAAAGATAGAATGCTAGCAGCTAAAGATTAAAAGGAGAATCCTGACAGATGGCAGGCCTGAACTTGTAGGACACGTTGTGAAGGCATACTGCGTCAAGAACGCGCTCCAACACATAGTCACAACCCCCTACCACCCGCAAGCCAACGGACGCGTGGAACGGTTAAACGGCTCCCTGGTTCAGCTGATCGCCAAACTCTCACAAGAGCATCCTAACACTGCGTGGACTGAACACCTTCCCACTGCCCTACTGATCCTGCGAGCAAGAATCAACAGGGGCACTGGGTTCATCCCTAACACCCTGGCCTTTGGGACACCTGACGGTCTGACAGGGGGTTGAACAGGGGAAACTATGGTCCAAGGTTCCCGACAAGCCCCCCTTGGTGCCAACTCCCTCCCTAGACCAATGGCGTGCCAAAGCCCAAGAAATTGAACACAAGCAGATTGCAGGAGGGACAAAACACCTCAAAGCTAGATACGCCATAGGTGACCCCGTCTACACCCTCAATCCCAATTCTGCCAAATTAGAACCCAACCACCTAGGGCCCTTCAAGGTAGTTGCTGTCTATGACAACCACACCTACCAACTTGAGGACGCCCAGGGAAACACCAAGAAACCTCACCACGATTGCTTGCGCCCCTGCCATGCCATCCCCACACAAAGGTTGTTTGTGTGGACCTTCCCAGACCTTCCGCAGACTCCAGTCCTGGTGTCTGACGACAAGCAGGGGGCAAGGGGGGTGTTGCAACTGAGATTTGAACCTTGCCTGCTAATGTATCTTACAATACACAGGGGGCGCTTGATGAGTCGCCCCTTGACGTATCTAACGTTATGAATGAATCTGAAGGCAATGTCAAATGGCAGGCACTTCATCCTAATTAGGAGTGTTGCCAATTTGACCTGCTGATCCCCGCACAAGTTATTCCTTGGCTCCAAACCCTACATGGAACTCCCCACTATGCCACCCCCTTGTGGTCTCCCCATTTAGTATATTAATCACAATATCCTACAATAAATGATACCTTATTCTTATTATCCTGTCCTTTCCTATTGGACTCTTGTCTTCCCCAATTCCAAGTACTGGACCCTCATTGGTTCAGTTGCAACACTATGTTTTACTAACTTATCTTTAAAATATATATGGTATTTTCAGTTGTGCTTTTTATAAAGTATAACAAATACCAAAATTCAAGCTTTTTTATGATATTATATATAATTATAGTAGTTTACTTTTGGTATAATTAGACTATTATTTTTATAGTAAGTTAAAAATTATAGTAAAGAGTGTAAATTGCATAGTAAAATGAGAAGTACTTACTTATTTTTTTGACCTTTTATTAGTTAAGGTATATTTTTATTGCATTTTTGAGCTCTTTGGGGTCAATTTATGATAATATATATGTATTATATACTTTTATATATTAAAATTTTGGGGTGGAGTCTACAATTAATTAAAAAGTGTCAACACTCTAAAAAACAAAGTTTGTACTTTACTATAGTATTGATGTTTTCATTGTCAAAATAAAAAGTGTCAACATGGGCACTGTCAACATTGACACTGTTGACATGGGTGCTGTTATCCCTGTGCATAGGGCTGTGTCAGATTTTGAGATAATTTTTTCCTTCTACACCCTTCTGTGGGTGTTCTACTTCAGATTTTTTTGAAATAAAGTATATATTTTTTTACTTTCCTATTTTTTAAAAATCAAAATAATCAAATCAAAATTAAAGAAGTATTTAGAAAATAAATTTATTATAATTTTTTATTAAAGATATCTCAAATCTGGAAAGAAAAAGCCTTCCACTACCTTTTTTGGTGATTTCAGATTCCTCCAGTGTAGGGGAATCCAAAAGAAGGTTATAGGGAAGGGTGGACTGGACAATTACGGCAAATGCTGTAACCGTCCCTTTTTTGGGCTGCCGCAACCCTACCTGTGCAGAACAAGTCAAGCTGATGGCTTACATAATAATACTTTTTATATTTACTGCACTATGGCAACATATATTTAGTTTTATAATTATTAATGGTTGGAATTAGCATCAGATATATGTATTATCCCAATTAAGCTAACTTCTTAAGAGGGTCTTCATTTTAAACCTGTCAGGTGATAATTCCTGGTTAAGTTAGCATTTCAATAGCAACTGATAATCCACAAGGATAGTGTTGAAGCCGTATTGGTGTGATCTAATATGGCATGCATTATCTTATAGTAAAAAATTGGGTTTCATGGGTAGCAAGATCGTCTGGGATAACAATAATCGCTGGCGCTAGCAAAAGGAACAGAGCTGAAAAGAGATTTGTAAATTTATAGGATATAATATATTGATATAATATATTGATATAATGTATTGATATAATATATTTTCAAGTTGTAATTTTACATTGCTTTTAAGATGGTTGCTTGCAGCACTTGTACTGATTGTAGCATTTAAATAGTATCGCTTGATTATCACATTACTATTGGCTTAAATATATCCAATGCTTGTCCCTAAGGTGGGTACCTAAGATGGGATTAGGGCTGCTTCGGCCAAGCCCGGGCAGCCGCGGCCAGTTTCTGGCTCCTGGCCACTCTTATCAAATATTTATTTAAAAGAGATTAATTATTTATTGAATCCGGTTTAGATAAAGCGGCCTTAAGCCGAAAGCTAGCCGGGGCTGAGCCAAAGCATCCCTAGGTGGGATTGTTATTTCCATTTGGTATAATTTAAGCAGCTACATGTTGAAAGATGGTTTGGTTTATAATTACGGTTGAGCATCAATTTAGGTCTATTGGGTGATTCAAAGCATGAATGTAAAACCAAGGGGTAATCTTGTGAATGAAACGAAGAGTAGGCAACTGGAACAGCGTAGGTAGCAAATCAGATAAATCACTTTCTTTGTCGTGAAACCAGGATACCAGTTTCTTCCAACCTAGTTGATACCCTAAGCCATCACCAAACAAGAGGCAGTTAATGGATAGGCCTTGCTATGACTATTCTATGAATATTAAAATTATGAATATTGCACTATTCGAAACGTCTCTATTCTCAAACATGGCTCTAGTTTTACTGACTACCTTGGCTATGGCAGCTTTTATGCTATACTTTACTCTTTCCAGTAAAAACTGCATTTAGAATCACCGGCCCTTTGATAGTATTCCGTTGTACTTCCCCTTTCCCGAGAGGAGATTGATGAATAGCAGCTTGCTGGATTATAAAAATATTAGATTACTATATCGGACTCAGATAGTACTTACTGTCAATATTACCTTAAGGCTAGCCAGTTTTCAGATCTGTGGTCTTTTAACAGCATAGAACCGATTTCTATGCAAAAGCTTGGTACAGTTTTAAATCTTTATATTTTATAAAATTAAATCTAAAGCTTTTCGGCAGATCTTATCAGCGATAGGGCGCCTATAAATGAAACCGGCCCATTATTTCCTGCCACTATAGTAATTCCTTGTCCAGGTATTAAGCTTATCATCGCCTTTAATGATAATTTAGTTTCCACCTCTGGCGCCATGTACATGTCTACTGTATGTCTGTTGGCCCTTTTTTGGATTATTTTTCGTTTCTTTTCTACCCACGGGATTCAGGATTTGCAGTCCATATCCATGGGAGTTGCACCTCGCCCCGATTTCCCCTCTACTGTAGACCACTCGCCTCCACAAGAAGAACACAGTGCTTATTCCGAAAGCAGTGAAGAATTTCCTGTTCGGCCACCTGCCCCCAAGCTAGTGCAAAAACCGTTATTGCGCCTATTCATCGTAGCCGCTTTGGTTTTTTCCATGACCTTACTGAACGCTCATCTGATTCTCAGCTTTTCAAGACCATACAGGGCTTGTAGAGATAGGTTTGGGAGCATTTTTCCTTCTTTGGAAGATTCACGGACTTCGAATGGATGGCGATATAGCTTAGCTGTGCTTAGCTCAATATACTATCGTGATCCAAGCATACAAAACACTGTTTATACATCTAGTATGTTGTTCGATTTTTCTCGAGCCTTTCTTATCTCTGGAGTATTGCTTTTCTACAGCGATTTTCCTGGCGCTGTATTTAGACATCTCCCCATTTCCATGTCCACAAGTTACTTCCGAGAATGGAAAAACAATTTCACGGTTTTTGGTTATCTCTACGCGCCCTTCTCAATAGTCGTTCTTCTTCTGATTCGGATCTTAATATCACCCAGCAGTGAGCTTGTCTCAGTTTTGGCTAGCCAGTATTTCCTGGATGCAGAGGCACTTCTACTGTTTTTACTCTGTTTGGCCTCAGGGACGCTGTTTAGGTTAAAGCGCCACCAAAAGGAATTAAGGAAGCAATCGATTTTTACATCCTCTTATTATCGTGAAGGTGCACTTTCAGATTCAGCCGTTTTTTCTGACCGTCAACGATACCTCCTCCTTTCCGAGTTTCACGTCACAGAATACTTCGCTCAAGCTTCCTTTGCTATGGCAGCTTGTTTATTATGCCACTCTATATGCAACGCTATGTTCTTCTCGATCTTTCAGCAGCTTGGCTCAAAAACCACACAACCCTGGACCTTGAGTCTGCTGTTTTGGCTACAATACCTAACTATGCCTATAATGGCTTGCTTGACAATGTTTGTAATATATCCAAGAGAAGATGCCAATGCAACCTCCAGGGTACACATGGCTGCGCTCAAGCCTTTATTGAATGCTATCAACAGGCGTCCTTCTTTAGACCAGAATCCTGCTGGCCACACTCATGGATCACTACTGCCTACCAGCCAACCACCATCAAGAGGAAAAATACTTGGTCATTGTTCTGTTCCACGAGTCAGTTCTCTTTCCACTAGGTTGCATCAACAGACGTCGATTGAATCTCATTCTTCCCGCACGATGTCACGCGATTCAACAGAATCCCTACACCCAAGCCCCCAGGCCCTTAGCCTCCAAAGTAATACGTCCCACCCCTCACACAACGATTTCAAGCGAAGCTCACGACAAATCCTTTCTGACTCGGCGTATTACCCGGAAGTCTATACTTCCAAAACGGTTTCCAAAAGGACTTCCCTGGAATCTTTGGCAGAACCAGGCGCTAAGAAAACCCCTCCCACGATAGAAGCTTCTCTGCTTAACATCACAAGCTCAGCTAGCACTTCAAATGAATCCACCAATGAAGACACCGCCAGTACATCTTCATATGCTACATCAGATTCCCCCACCCTTCCACGGGGTTATACCCCGCTCACTTCTCAAATGAAACAGATTTCTTCTCAGCCGGTGATTATTACTGAAGAGAGTGCTACCAGCTCAAGCCTCACGCCAGATTCAAAAGTGTCGTCAGAAAATATCACCTCAACAAGCTTTGATTCTTCTAGTCCTCGAATGAAATCTTATATCGCCAGCTTCACCAATGTCCATCTGACTCCGAACTCTCTTCCGGTACTGAAGTCACATTCCAGCTCAAATGAGGTATCTTCTTTAATCTCTTCAATGTCTTCAACTGTGGCACTGGATTCACCAAAGTCCAGAGAAGGCAACTCATCTTTCCCTATTGCTCTCAATCCCAACATGAGGATCAACATACAGAAGCCTGCAGATGCCTTCACTCCGACCCCATACCTATCTTCCAGCAATTCCAGCCTTGCCCAAACTCGCCGCTCACAAACTATTTTAAACCCTAATCATTCGTCTAATTTGAAGCCTGATTCTACAGAAGGCAATCTGAAACCCAATCCTCTTGCCCGGAACTCTCACGACCCCACCAATCTGAAACCACTTCCTGACTCTATGACTCGTACTAACTCTGGAGCCTCATACAAGACTGGCGAAGAATTCTTCAACCGCAGGTCTTCAACTTCATGAACTCCCTAATTGTGTCTCTACATCTAATCAACTTGTCCAATGCCTATTGCTAAAAGTAAATAATATTCAAGTCAAGTACTGTGCCTTAGCTGTTTCTTTAAAATAGCTTCATTTGATGCTAAGTTCCTCATACAACATAAACTATACAGTAAGCAGTTTAAATGGCTAATCAAAGAAATCAGTCTATATAATCCAGACCATTGATACCAGCAGCACAATTGGTGCAATACCACCTAAACCTCACAGATCAGACCAATAATTAACTTTACCTGCTTAACAATAAGAGCAAGCTATAGGAATTGTACCCTTCAAGAGGCAAACATGGGTACAGAACTTTAAATACCCCTATACCAGACAGATCAAACAACCATTTAGGGCTACCTGACTAAGAGAGCCATTCATATCCTTACATGATCTCTTTAAGTCCATTTAATAGTTTAGATTCTCCTAATAGAATGCTTCTCACAATTTTTCTTTTGCAAGTTCCTGTACCTTCTGCTTCTGAAACCACATTTACAGGAAAAACAACTTTTTCTGTGAAAATTCTGTTTCTGCTTAAGTGCAAAAGTAAAAGCGAGGGAGTAATCAGAGCTTTGTTTATATAGCCAAGATAGATGGACAATTTCATTACAAAAGAAATGAGATTTTGTAGATATTAAAGTCCAATTATTCACCCAGAACTGCTGGATTCCATTTGGCAATATGGGAGCTTATGTTGAGTTATCCAGAATCACCCCATCTGCTTTCCTGGAAGGCTTCAACTCTTGCTGGGCCAGTCCATCTTTTCCTCAGCTGGCCAGTATCTGCCCCCAGAGCTCAGCTTATATACTAGATAGCATTTACAGTAGCTTTCATAGCTGCTAGAATAAACAAGATCAACTCTGCCTAGAACAAGAAAATGTGTTTTTCAGACTATAAATAATGTGGCTAGAATAGTTTAACCGGTGAAGTGCCAACCATTGAACAAATTATAACCAACTACAGTACAAACTAAAATCAACTATAGAACATCAACACCAATGCAGAAGATCAAGCAACCAAGCAACACAAAAACAGGTGGGTGTTTTCTAGGATATAGAACAGTTCAGTTGTCAACCGGGCAACCTACAGAGCAAGAATGAGAAGAAAATGGGGGAAGAGCGTTCTTATTGAACAACAGTTTTGGTTTTTATGCTAAACATATAGTGGCTTGGTCCTACTAATGTTAAAGGATCAAGTATGAGTGAGGATGATAGTGCAGATGACTGTTATGTGGCTGAACTATCATCCCAGCAAAGAGGAGCATGGCTCCTGCTCCTGGGAGGTCATCATTGGGTGTTATGGATCAAAGTCAGGGACTGGCTAGGTTGGGGTGACATTATTCAAGTAGCTGAGCTCTAACCCTAGCACATTGCACTGTGACTGCAGCCCTGAAGACTCATCCATGACTTTTTCTACTAACATACCTAACATCTGCCCCATGCATCATAACATCTGTCCAGGTTTGCCCTTCTTTAGGGGTGTATACCCCCTGTAAACGCATAGTTGACTCCTTACTGAAGAACTCTTGCCCTCTTACTTTAAGTGTTAATACTCTTGCTAACCTGGTGCATCTTCCCAAGGTGTCTAGCTCCAAGGAAATTCTCTACAGTGCTGTTTGGATTGCCCCTCTTGCCCAGCATTTATGTAAAATTGTGGGGAGAAGATCCAATTGACAAGATGCATATACATGTGTGAAGGTTGTAAACGCCTTTATTTGACAGAAGGAAGATCCCCTTAGAAACCTTCTGAAATGCAGCTGTTGGAAGACTTCTGGACCAGCTTTCCTTTAAGGATATCTTGGGAAGCTACCTGCTTTTTCTTTGCTGACCTTCAGATAAATCTCTTTGATCTTTAAGCCCAAGATGTATTTAAACTTGAGATCTTCTAAGGACTACTTGTACTCTTCTTTTCGTCTGTCCACTTAATCACTGATATATAGCCCCTTCATCTTAGGCCAGTCTTCTTTATTATGGTCCTTTCAAAAGCTTAAACTATTCTGCCCTCTCAGATTTTTATAAAAAATAAGCTTTCAAGCTTGCTCTATCTAATCCAAAGGCTTTTACCTAAAGATTTTTTAGTATATTAATTAAGCTTTAGGTTATTCTACCAATGAAAAGTTATAAGTAAACCGTGTATTAAACTCAATCAATCCCATCAATGCTCAGCATCTTCAAAAAAATCTGAAGCGCTTCACTTTGCTTCACGGGGGTTTCAAAACTCAAATAAGAAACAAATGCTTCCCTGAGCGGAACGTTGGTGATTCCTGCCTTGTGTCACAACTGATTTTTCTGTGTTTTATGATGGTTATGTGTGTTTGAACTCAGCTTTTTTCCATGAGAGATTGTTAAGAGAATTGCTTCCCTGTAATCTTTCAGCTTCTTTCTTTGATTTTGCCTATGTAGCAAGAATGAGGCAAAACAGTTCACCAGATTGTCTTGCCTGTTGCTTCCTAATCAAACTGCTTTGAAGAAATATCAGAGTGTCTTCCTCAACATTTCCCCACCCCGTTCTAAAAATATGCTGGTATCCCAGAGCCTAGCAGATCTATTGAGTATATTCCTGAGCCCTCATCAGTGTCCTCTCCCTAGGCCCCCAGATCCAGGCATTTCTTGATGCCAAACTTATTTTCTTACTCACTCAAGCGGTTAATTTGGGCTTTCTGGGGCAGAGTAACCAGCTTTACTTCCTAGATACCTATAAATCATTAATTTCTGCAGCTGTTTGTGACAGATCCAGGAAATTCATGCTTGCTTCTTTATTATACTGGTCTGACTCTTTTATGGGTTGACAGGGAACCCTTTATGTAATCTTCAATGAGCTTGGATTCCAGGCAAGCAATCTTGGCGTTAAACTTGTTGCCATCTGGTGATCACTTTCACATTTTTCACTTTCCATAGTCTTAGCTGCAGACCATCTCTTTAATTCCATAGTAGTCTTCTTTAAGTTAAAAGCCAAAAAGATAAAGCATAAAATGATTGAGGGGAAAGCAACCATTGTCACACATAAGTATCTTTATTAATTATTATCATGTTTTCATTATATACCAATCAGGATACATTTGGCTGAAAACCCCTCCAGTTCTAGAATCTCACCTGGATTCTTATTACATGGTTTATGATATTTCAGCTTCATTTAATCCAGATCTTTACCAAAAAGATCTTCACACTATTAACCTATAAGAATGTGCCATAATACATTCCAGAATCACCTGATTCCTTCTGTGAAAATGTATTGTTTTGTCTTATAACATTCCAGACTTCTGGTGCCAAAACCTTGTGGAATATATGTATTCCTGATCCAAGCTATTCTTGTTCCAACTGGGAACCAGCTGATCAATCCTAAATTCATAGACACCATTTTCTACATTTAGTTATTTTTGCATTTAATGGTTTTTTGCGTTAAAACCCATTAAAACGCTTTGAAACCCAAACCAGTTGCCACTGTGACGTCCAGAAACTTCCCAGGCGGCGCCACAGTTCCTGAAAAATTCACTGGGCAGTGCCTCAGTGCTTTACAAATCAATTATGCAGCGCTTCTAACCTAATGAATTTTCCAAAATGGCACATTTAAACCACAATTCAGGGGTTTACTTCTGGTTAACCTTAACCAACCTTCTTGACACAGTCAAGACAATTAAAAATATAATTAAATCCTCATTAATTATATTTCTAAGTATATTTTAATTAATCTTCCCAGCTAATTAATTTTTTGAAGACAACAAGTATTTACTTGACACAGTAATTTCCATTTCAGCCCTATGATCAAATCCTTATTAATCATATTCAAGGGCATCAATTAATTAATCTTCCTAGTTAATAAATTGTGTTTGAGACACCTATTCTCATAATATGAATTGTTCAGATTGTTTATTTTGGCCCTCAATTAGTACAGCCTAATTGATTTCTTGGTATCAATTACTACGCTGGAAAACCTCTTCAAGGTAATCCTATTGTTATGAATTTCAACCTATGAAATTCATCACAATTCAACCTTTTGTGAAACTAAAGCCCAATGTGAATGTAGTACAGTCACACTGCTTCTCTAGACAGCCAACCCAAAGATGATGCTAGGCCATCTATTATTTCAAAGTAGTAGTAAAACCTCCTTAAAGCTACCCACAAGCCATAGAAGAGAATTTTCTCCCCTTTCTGGGCAAAGTAACCCAACTGTATTCCCTCCTCAGCTGGTATAAGGATTTTAATGACATCCAATAATATTCATCCCAGGGAAGACCCAACTGCATTAAGCCCCTATTTGGTATAAAGATACTTTTATCCTTGGTATAACCATCCCAGAGCACCTTTGCACCCTTCCAAAGCACTGATAAGGGGCCACCTTACTAACACCTCAAGGCATAAAGAACTATCCCCAACCACTAAGGCTGATCAAATAAAAAAGAAACAATTATTTAACTCTCTTAGGTAAACAATCTTCATTTAATCAATTCTAGTCCTTGCCTGCAACCCAGCTATTAATGTGGCCCATCACAGAGAGGATGATAATAATCATAATGCAAGTCTGGATGGGTTGAATCCTCTCCCTTGAAACACTCCCTGCTTAAGGGATTAGTATTCTGCAACAGATGCATCAGGGAGGTCTAGTCTTGAAGGTTGATTCCTTATGGTTTCCTATTGACTGGAAGTGTGAATTAATGTGCTGAAATGCTCTCCTTTGCATAGACAAATGTGTGCACTGTGATATTTCTTGATATCATTATCTTTAACAAAGCAAAATCTAACTGTCAAAGACCAACTTAAGAGGGAACAAGTCCCCAATCTTGTGGACCAATGCCCCTAAGTTAAGCCCTGCTATAGCCAATCCAATAGGCACCATAACCATAGTAAGGTGTCCCAAGTAGGCAAATCTATCCATCATAGACTGAATCTGCCCAACAGATAATATCCTACAAAGTACATAAGAAGGTAAAAGGATGTGTTAGATCTAACCAAGGAAGGTTCAACCAGTGGAGGCGGAGTGGTGGAGCGGTCATAATGGAACTTTCTCCCCCAGTGACCTGAGGGATACTTGAACCATTTGTTATCCAAGGACTGCTTCTTTTAGGAGTCATCAGGAAAAGATTTATGCCATTCTGTAGTTGGAGCTGTATTCTACAAGGCCAACACCAAAGATAGAAAGGGAACTAGAAACCAGAACAGGAAATAACTTCCCTTCATGGCTTCAAAAAAGGAATTTGCAAAGTAAGTGGAATCAGTCTTTGAATACAAGGGAAAATCTTTATTGTTGGAACAAGTATGAATGATAGAAAAGGCTCACTTAAATACCCCAAAATAGACTGGAACAGTTTAAGAGGATCCTGGGATATGAGGGAATTAACCAATGAATTGCATGAAGATAATGGTTAAAATTAATACCTCTCTAAGATGTGCATCAAGTTGTGGCTTAATAATATAAGTGATTAAAAACTTATATGAGAGACACCAAGAACCAGCCACAAGATTGAAAACAATTAAGTGGTTGATAAGCTTAATAGCAGGGCAGATCAAGTATAGAGCCTTACTGTAAATTCATAACCTGAACGTAAAAATGCAGGATTGTCAAATCCTTGGTCCAAATTTTGAATCACTTTTGCAGGATGGCCTTTTTTTAATTAAATTGACTTTTGTGAGTATTTAATTGAATATTTGAAAATGCGGGAACTCATAGACACTTTGCAAAGTTCAAGTTGAACTGCATATTTCCAATGGACGGAATGAATTAACTGGAATCAGATTTGAAGCGTTCAAATTCATCAGCCATTTTCATTAAGTTTACTATGTTTTTTGAAATTGCGGGATTGTCAAATCCAAGAACTAAATTTCAAATCACTTTTGAATGCCACTAGTAAACTCAAATATTAATTGTGGGAACTGGAATCCAAATTGAATGTACAATAAGCACACTAGGAAACACCAACTCAAATCAAGAAGCTCCACCACAACTAAAATCAAACTAAAAATTCAATATCAATAACCATGTTTAGACATAAAAAGTGATTGATCTTTAAAATTATCCAAACCCGGAAAGTATACAATATTATTCACTTCAAATCACAGATATAGAAATTCTGTTACTATTCAAGGCTAACTCAAGAGAAAAATACTCACAACTCAATCAATAAATCCAAATAAATACATATTTAATCTAATATATATATTTTATTTTTATGGACCGTCAATTGCATTCCCAACCTGCTCCTGCACCAGCCTGCGGGGCAGCCTGTCCACGAGGGCATCCCAGAGGGTCCAAGAAAAGACCCAGAACCCAACTTGAGGGGAGTCATGCCAATACACAGGCCTCCCAAGGTGTCATTACCAGCCAACCACCTCCCGCGTCCCAGGCCCAATCAACCAGCTTGAATCCCAGGCAGAAGCCACTCTCAAGGCCTGCCACAAAAGTCTCCTACACCAGGGTCACTGGGAACAGTGAGGTTACTTAAACCTCCACTGTGTACCCAGTTGTCACTTGGCCCCGCACTCTTGACCCAAGAGTTGCTACTTCCTGCCCCCGCGTCTTTGACACCACCTTTGAGCCATTGGCAGCCACTGTTGAGCCACCTGTTCATGTGTCATATGCCACTATTGACTTTGCCACTGCAAGCAAGCGTGATCCCACCTTCTACACAAAGGTCCCCATCCCCTGTGTTGAGCCTGGTAGCCAGGATGCTGTGGTACCTGCCAAGGGCCGGCATTGGTTGACAGATAGTGAGTGTGAAGCTCTCCTCAACTGCTTGAACGGGGGAATGGCGGTTTGGGATATTGCGTCCCAATTTGGTGTCACAGCCAGGTACATTGCCGACATCAACACCAAGTATGGCAATACCGGGCAAATTGCCAGATCCATCAAGGCTAAGCGGCAGCCAAAACCCTTGCAGCCTGTGCACATAGACACAATCAAGCAGTGGGTAGCCAGGGATTGCCACCTGGACACGCTTGCTGTCCAATCAATGCTTGCCACAGAGTTTGGGCTTTCTGTTTCTAAAACCCTTTTTTACAAAACAATGGTTGATTTGGGCTTCTCTTGGAAGGTGCTCAGAGTTTCTCCGTACAACAAAAACAGTGAAAAGACCATCAAGGATCAACACATTTATGCCAAGACGTATCTGGCACTAAAGGAGACTGGCAACATACAGTTCTTCTATATCAAAAAATTGTTGTTTTCCTCCTCACTCAGGTCTAGGCATGGGTGGGTCAAGAAGGGGTCCAAGGACGGCGTAGCTCATTGTACAGCTGTCCGTTCCCAGACCTATTCCATGGTCATGCTTCTTGGTCCTTGCGGGTTAGACCAATACCAAATGATCAAGGGTTCCCACAATAGCAGGACTTTTCTTGTCTTCTCTGAGTTGTCAAGGAGTACCTTAGGATAAATTATAGCGGCACAAACAACGTTGTTATGCTTGATAATGTCGGGCTCCACAAAGTGGATCTGGTTGTGTCTGAGTTCCCCCTATTGACAAGAATAGCCACTCCTCCAGCCACCGCCTTGCTGATTGTCCAATGAGACTTCTCTTCCTCCTGCCATATTCCTCATTCCTGAATCCAATCTAGGAGGTGTTTGGTTGGATCAAGAATAAGGTGAAACAAGGCCTTCTGCAGGACACTGAGGACCTATTCAATATTCTTGAGGTCAGCCAATTTGCAATGCCACCTGATGTGGTGGCAGCTTTTTACAAGCACTCAGAATCCTTCCTCCCCAAAGCCCTGGCCTCCGAGCCAATCAGATAAAGGGGCGCTCTGGGTTTTATTTGTTTTTATTTTTATTTATTTTGTTTTTATTAGGACTCAAAAAATATTATTTATATATAATAATTTGATGTGTGATTGCATTATAGACATATAAGAATACATAGAAAAGGTAAGTAAAATTAACTATACTAGGTATGAAGAATATATTTTTATTATAATGCACTAAATATTGTATTGACTGTTGCGCTAACAAATGAATAAATTAAAAAAGATAGAAATAGAATTTTTTATTTAAATAATTGTTAATTGTTGATAGTACTTTAGCTTTTCTAAGCCACAAATCAGACCTTGCATGTCATCATATGATCCTTGTTATTTCTGTGCCACTATAGCCACACAACATGGCAACCAATTATTTTTATGTATTCCTTACTAATTTGTACTTAGACGCAGTTCAAGTATATTGAATATGTGTATCAAATCATATTACAAGGGAAAGGTAATTTGAGTTGTAAACAATCATTTGTTTAGAACAATAGTGGAGCGGGCCACATGATGCGGATAAATTCAATTCTCCATGTTTATCTTTGTGATAAATGGACCCGTACTTGACAAGTAGTAAATAAAAACATTTTAATTCTTTTTTATTTGACGTATTGGCAACTATAACTAAAGTCTTTTAATATACTTAGTTATATTAATGATTATAATTTACATGCTAAAATTTAAAATAATATTAAAATATTAATTATAAATCTTAAAAGTTAAATATTTAAGTTTAAATAATCAAAATATAAAAATTTTATTGAATTGTGATTTATGCAATATCAAAATATTTGATATTAAATATGTCAATATTAAAGATTTTAACAGTGAATATTTTAATATTGAAATTTTAATATTAAATATTTCACAATTAAAAATTTCCCAGTAAAATTTTAATAGTGAAGTATTTGGTATTAAAATTTTAATATTTAAAATAAAAAAAAATAAAATAAAAATTTTAAGTTGCAAGGGAAAATTATTTATTGGGGGAATGCAAATTGCAAGGGGAATGTGTTTATTCCGGGGAATTATACCCCAAAATTAAATTTTCAGCTAATGCATCTAATTGGGACCACATACTTTTCTGTATGTGATGGATGACTCTGGCGCCAATTGCTAGAGGGGTGGCGCTCAACACCCCGGTGGTGGCCAACTGTCTTATAAAAGGCAAACATGTGAGGGAATCCACTAGCAGGTTTTTTTTTTTGGGGGGGCACGTAGTACCCGTATAGAGTTGCCAATGCAAATGAATCATAGAGGATGTGCTCAACTGTCCTGTATCCCCGTGGTGTTTTCTGTCTGTCAAGGGCTATGCGGCATATTTTGATCTTTATAGGTACATCTTCTAATTTTTTCACATTGGCTTTCAGTATTCAATGGAGCAGGATTCCCAGGTACACCACGACGTGGATCCTTTGCAAGGTATATTTCTCCAAGAACATGCACAGTTTTTTGAACTTTTGTATTAACCTATAGATATAGGACGTTTGGTTGAACTTGAAGAGGGTTCCAGGGGGCGCCCAACTTGTATCAGCCCCCCAGGCCTTGGCAAACAATATCAATAAAGGCTTAAAATTATTCACAAGGACTGCATCCCCAACTTTGTTTGATAGAGCTTTTAAAATTTCATTAAATATTGCAGATTTTAAATATTCATTTCCAATTTGAAAGTCAGTTTTTATTATTTTTTTTGTATTCATTGATATTTGTGAAGGGGAACCTTTGAACGCTTTCATAAATGTATTCATTGAAGCTCAGTTTTATATCCCTGTGAATTTCATTCATTTGTTTTATTTTGATTGTTGATCCTAGTTTGTATGCTTCCCTTATCCATGGCAAGCACCCCGCGGGTGGTTAAATCCCTATCTTGAGCTTCACTATTAAAAACATATTCATATTCTGCTGAACTATTTTATTTATTTGTTTTATAGGGGCCACCAGTGACTGGTAGCCCCCATAAAACCAACTTGGCGTAAAAGCTGCCACTTCTGCGGCCTCATCCCCATCCCTGGTGATGACTAAAATAAATATCAGTTAAACATAAAAAACTTACTGATTGTTTCCCCTGTGGCTGAGGGGGCCACAGGCGCCATATCAGCAAACTTAATGAGCGTTAGATGCTCTTCATTAATTTTCTTAGGCTTAATTTTTCTTATTCTTCTTGCAACTTGTGCTTCCTCTTGATTTTCATTTGATAAAGCTTTGGTATTTCTTGATACACTTCTGCTTCTTGCTTGTGTTTCATTTTCATCTGTTTCCATTTGGTTGGTTTCCTCTTTGTTGGTGTTAATTTCCTTCTGAATTTCTGTTCCTTCAATTAGTTTCATCTTCTTATTGTTTTCTTTGGCCCCCTGCCAGAACTCCCACAAATTGTAGGCCGTGTTGTTGAATTCAAGACTTGATAAAATAGTTCCCTATAGATTAAGTAATTTTTCTTTATTCTTTTCATCTATAATATTTCCCAACTTATCCAGGGCATCTTCTTTTGACTGTATCAGTGGCTGGCCCTCGTTACCCAGCTTCCCTGTCACTAAATCCCTGATATTTCTTTCTATCTCTACAACCTTTTGAAGGTGTGCTTCTAATTTTTTGATTAAGTTATAGATTGTTGACATATTGTTCAAATTCCATCAAAAAACTGGTTTTTATAGTACTATATTCAGCGCGTACATATTTTTCATCATTGTTAATAAATTAAAGGCAATAAAGATAAATATTACATTAAAATATTGCAATTAGGCGTCAACTCTTGATATTTTGATATTATGTGCATAACTCAATGCATTTTGTTTAATAAAATCCATTGTAAACTTGTCCTTTTCCATTATAATTTAATGAAATGTACTGTGTTTATATTAGGGCCGTTAACGCTTAGTACAGATATTGAAAATTAGTGCATTTTACAGCCTGTATATTTACCTATTGATAATAATTCTGTAAAATTTTCAGCCGGTTTTTGTGAGGTAATGATAATGTTATGTGTTAATAGATTACTGTTTATTGTCATTAATTGGCTGTTTTTCTTTGCTGTGGCAATTGTGCATTTTTTGATATTTCTGCACTAGTATCCAATTGGTTGGCTTCACATCCAATTTCACAGGCTATAGGAAAACAAGCCGCCACCCTGACCACGTCCAGTCTTAGGGTGGCGGCTTGTTTTCCTATTGCCTGTGTGATTGGATGTGAAGCCAACCAATTGGATACTAGTTTGGAAATATAAGAAAATGCACAATTGCCACAGCAAAGAAAATCAGCCAATTAATGACAGTAAACAGTAATCTATTAACACATTACATTATTATTACCTCATAAAATCTGTCTGAAAAGTTTATAGAATTATTATCATTAGGTAATTATACAGGTTATAAAATGCACTATTTTTCAATATCTGTACTAAGCGTTAATGGCCCTAATATAAACACAGTACATTTCATTAAATTATAGTGGAAAAGGCCAAGTTTACAATGGATTTTATTAAACAAAATACATTGAGTTATGCACATAATATCAAAATATCAAGAGTTGACTTCTAATTGCAATATTTTAATGTTATATTTATCTTTATTGTCTTTAATTTATTAACAATGATGAAAATATCCATGGAAATAATTATATGTTACCACATCAATTTACAAGATTATTTACATATGGGGAATGCTAACAATGTAAAAATATATTATTAAGTATGAATTGAAAGAGAGATATCAATTTTAATAATTTGTCACAAAGAAAAGGTTTATTCACTAATCAAAGGACAGGAAGGGGAGGGAATGGGCAGAATGGACGTCGCCTTCATCTGCACCTGTGAAAGGGGCGGCATCAGAGATAGTGAGGAGGGAATTGGTAGTGGATTGGGAGTCAGGGTTGGAAGGCAGGTGGCTTGATGAGGGATTGGGGAGGCAGGGTCTGTTGACTGGGAAGGGGCAGCAAGAGCAGTTTGCTTCAATTGCTCAAATTCTTCTTCCGTCACATATACTGGCTTGACAAAACAGATGGACTGGCATGGGGGGAGACAGGGGTCCTTTCTGGACTTATCACTATCACTTGCATAGAAGATGATGAGATCAAATAAGTCCTGGACGGACGTAGAAGGGAAAAGCTCATACCCCTTATCAATTTGGGTGCATAGTTTGTTGTAGGTGGCAGGCTTCAAGCGCCTGAGGGCGGAACCAAAATTGTAAAGACATACATCTGCAAGATGCATGTTGGCGTAGTTGATGGGGTAGGACCAGCAGGTATGCCCTGCAGCCCTGATTTATTGGGTAGCCCATTCCCGCTGCTCCATCTCTGCACTCAGTACAACTGTGTGCACAGTGTTTTGTGTGGTCCACTCCTCCAGCATGGCCTTGAGCTCCGTCTGGTAGGCATACCCATCTGCGGTGTTCAAAATTGCCGAGTAATAATTGACGCCCAATGGGGAAACTGCCAATAAAACCCCGACAAAACAATACAAGATTGGGCCGCGCTTGTACACGTCAGATTGGATGCGCTTCTCTCCAAAGTCTTGGATACTGGCCAAGATCTTAGCATACAACAGGAATATTACGTCATCACAGGCCCTCATTGCCCTTCCTTTGATAAAATTAATAATTGTTGAATTGTAGGGGTTGGTATCCATCAAAATGGGGCCACTGAGAACTTGATTGTACAAGATTCTAGCAACAACCATGACTCTGTGCATCCATGAATTCACCGTTCTTTTGTTGGTGAAGATGCCGTGAAGTCCCAACTGGAGGCGTTCCTGTACCAGGGGCATCTACGGGTCACATTCCATAATGGCCATCATAAGGGGATGGGCTGTATCACCTTTGGTTGAGGTACGGGCACCAGTTGGGGTCTTCTTGGTGGGGGGCCACAGTTGGCGTGGGCTTGCAGGGTTGCAGCCACAGTTGACTTTGCAAAATCTATTGCGGCTGCAATTTCCCCAAGGGACATAAGCTTGCCTCCCTTTTCGACCATTTTGAGAACAATCTCCGGGGTGATCAATTTTCTTGTGTCTTGCAGGCTGATTGGCTGGGGGAGGGATATGTCCATCTTGTGAACTGGTCAATGCCATCTGATTGGCTGTTTTAGGGTTCTGAGCTCTCTGGGTGACCCCATGGCTAAAATGGCTGGTTCCGGATGCCATTGCTGATAAGGGATTTGGGTTGGCAGCTGCCTGTGCATGGTGGGCAAACAGGACCATGCTGGAAGTTGCAGGGGAAAGAACAGACTCCTGTGTGGCACTTGCAGAGGGGCCTGCGGGTTGGGAGTGGCCATAGAGGGAGGCTTCACTATTAGAAGACACAGTATAACCCTGCATAATTTTGTCAAGGCCAGGGAACAGCTCATTGACTTGGTTGTTGTTGAAAGAAGACATAATAAAAATTTTATTATAATTTTTTAAACTCAAGAAGAGGAATGTATATTTTAGTCAATTTTATTGTTATATATGTCAATTTTGTGAATATTACAATCTAAATTTTAGCCAACCTAAAATGGAATATGATGATTTTTGAGAATGCCTATGATTCCTAAAAGAATTAGCACAAATCCACTCTATATCTTTAACATTCTTTTTGAGACACCCATAAATTATATTTATTTTGAATTCACCTCATTTTTGATTTGAAATTTGGTTCTTGGATTGACAATCCTGCAATTTCAGATTTGTTAATTTTTACATGGTGTCTATTATTTGTTTGACATACAGGAAATCTCAAATTGTACATTAGAATCCTGCATTTCTGATTCATGCATCCCACATTTGTTTGCTGAGTTTTGTCTTTTGTTAGTTGAGTTATCTTCTCAAGGGATTCAAACTTTGCCAATTTAAATAAACTAAAAAAAGTCAAATTGAATGGTTGAATCCCTTGAGAAGATAACTCAACTAACAAAAGACAAAACTCAGCAAACAAATGTGGGATGCATGAATCAGAAATGCAGGATTCTAATGTACAATTTGAGATTTCCTGTATGTCAAACAAATAATAGACACCATGTAAAAATTAACAAATCTGAAATTGCAGGATTGTCAATCCAAGAACCAAATTTCAAATCAAAAATGAGGTGAATTCAAAATAAATATAATTTATGGGTGTCTCAAAAAGAATGCTAAAGAATCTAGAGTGGATTTGTGCTAATTCTTTTAGAAATCATAGTCATTCTCAAAAATCATCCTATTCCATTTTAGGGCAGCTAAAATTTAGATTTGTTGTAACAGTGCTGTTTTAGCAGAGTTACAAGGGGGAAAATATTTAGAAACTAGATAATATTCTTTATTGAGAGATAGGTATTATATAGCCATTCTGAATTGTGGATACCATGAACATGATAGTGTTGATCATACAGTGGGATGATGAAGGGGGTGACTTGATCTTGGTAATGAGTCAAGCGCCAAAACAAGGCATCCACCATAAAGGATCATCATCTGTTCATGTTGTTGTATTTGGCAATTTGAGTTGACTTCCTAGTCTGGCTTTGAGTGACCGGGTAATTGGATTGCGGGTCACAACCCCGCTTGGTTGGAACCTTGTTGGCGGGTTGAGCCTGCTGTTTCAACACCCCCTTCCCCAACTGAAGGTTGGCCTCCTCTGTCAGGGCCCAGAGGGTCTTGAATGGTTTCCATCTGACTGAACTTAATATTTAAATCAAACTAAATCAAAACTTTATTTCAAGGCTAACTTAGAATGATCACAAGGGGGTCATTGTGAGCAATACCTTTATATACCATTCCATTAGATTCTTTAGAATCTTCTTAAATTTTCTAGACAGTCTTAGGGACTCTGCTGGTGGCATCAGGCTGGGGGTTTGGGGCATCTTCTGAACAGTATGACTCATGTTTCTTTGAAAAATCCAGCACATCAGGCTTTGCATTCGTATTTTGTATAAAAATAGCACAGATCAACTCTCCTGGTGTTTGGCTTCAAATGCGTCTTTGGACGTCCAAATCTGTCCAGTGGTTGCTGAGTTATGCTCAAATTAATATTCTTATCAATTCTTGTGCCTTGGTTGCATATTTTTGTCATTTCACACTGGTTAGGAAGTTTGGCTGGCGGCCAAACTTTAAGAAGCAATAACTCATTGTCTAGAGCAGCTAAGAGAGTCATCAAACTAGCATTAGGATTTTGGAGAGCAGTAGAGTTTTCCCAAGGCATTTCTATAACACAAGATGTGCCAGGGCGTTTCATGACATCCTCTGGGGGTAGGTCATCAGGGAGGTTGTCAGGAGCCCGGGCGCCATAC
The DNA here is from genome assembly GCA_014839935.2 of Entomophthora muscae. Lineage (NCBI taxonomy): Eukaryota > Fungi > Entomophthoromycota > Entomophthoromycetes > Entomophthorales > Entomophthoraceae > Entomophthora > Entomophthora muscae. Next base: position 17,077 of record QTSX02000289.1, on the reverse strand, counting down.
TGCACTAGCTGTTGTTTCATACGGGTAGGAAAGTCTCACACTGTTTCTGTCTTGCCTTACAGGGCCTCAGGAAATCATGGTGAAGGACTTGTCTTGTTTTTGTTTCCTGAGACCTTGCACAAGGTAAGTATTATTTTTGTTTATCTTTAGGATGATTGCCAGGTCTACTTTCTTGGGTTGGGCTTACTTTTGTTGATGTTCATGACCCAAACTCTGTTGCCAACCTTTTTGTCTGTTTTGAATGGGGACAAATGTCTTTTGTAGACACTTGTTTTCTCTCTCTGCTTGATCATCATGGGCCTCTATGACCTGGGGATCTGAGCAAGGGGGGAATTTGCTTGGATTTTCCAGCTTGGGTCCTGATAATGCTTGGATGATATTGGGCTGTGTGCCATATACCAACTCAAAAGGGCTTTTTTCCAGTGGATCTGTTCACATGAGTCCAACATACAAGTAGTGCAGTTGTTAGCTTCTTATACCAGTCCTCAGGTCTCCTGGCAGTGAGCTTGGCCAGGGCTTGCACAAGGCTGCCATTTAACCGCTCCACGTGTCCATTGGCCTGAGGGTGATAAGGTGTTGTCACTGTGTGATTGACCCCATTCTTGGTGAGGTATACATTGGTATATTCAGAGGTCAATTCTTTGCCTCCGTCAGTTATCAGGAGTTCTGGCTTTCTGAACTTGCTGATGATCTCTTTTCCTATGAATCATTGCACGTTGTTGCCAGTATGCGTCTTTACTGCTTGTGCCACTGGCCATTGTGTGGCAAAGTCTATTGTGGTGATGATGTACTTCTTTTCATTATGCTTCCCTGGCATGGGGCCTACAATGTCTAAGGCCCACACCTTGAAGGGTAGTTGCATAAAAATAGGTAGTACTGACTTAGGCGGGGTTTTGCTTTTTGAAAATTTCTCACATACTTTGCATTGTTCCAAGACTTCCTGAACATTTCAGTACAGGGTTGGCCACCATGCTTTGTGGTTAAGGAATCCGTAGAGGTTGCAAATTTTTGTGTGTCCTAGGTCCCTATGGTAATGTAGGATGGTGTCAACTTGCTGATGTGTGGGAACATAAGGGATGGTGGTTCTGTCAGACATTTTCTGATGTAAGGTTCCGTACACATATGCAAATAAGTGTTTGTTCTTAATGGCTGTTTCCTTTGTTATTTCTGTAGTGCTAGGGGGAATCCTTTGTCCTTTTTCTGACGTAACAAGAGGGTCCATTCTGGGTCAAGCCCATTCTCTTCTCTCATGGCTTGGACGTACAGGTGCAAGAGTGTGTCTGCCATGGCGAGCTCTGGACCAGGATTGTATTGTATGAGCATATTGAACCTCTCCAGTAGTTCCATCCAGCGGGCCTGACAGCAGGATAGGTTTGTTTGGGGTTTGAAATATATGAGCAACTTGTGGTCGGTCAACACCATGAATTCTTCCTGTTGTTCTAGATAACAACACCATTTGACTAGGCAGTGTACAATGGCAAACAACTCTTTATTGTGGATAGGGTATTGACACTTTCCATCTGTCAGTTTTTGTGACTTTTAGGCTACAGGCAGGAAGTCACCATCATTATTTTTTATTTGTAGTACTCCCCCAATGGATGTGTTTAAGGCGTCATTTTCCATTTGGTACTCCCCCAATGGATGTGGTTAAGGCGTCAGTTTCCATTTGGTACTCCCCATTGTGCTTGGGTTATTGCAGGATAGGTGCTGTCGTGAGCTTCTCTTTGACGCCTCTAAAGCAGAGGTCACGTTGGGGGGTCCATACAAACTTAGACTTGGCGCATGTTATGGCGGATAAGGGTGCAGTCAAGACGCCACAGTCAGGTATGAACCAGCGTACGTAGGCCACCATTCCTAAGAACATGCGGAGTTCCAACTTGTCTTTGGGTGGTGGCATTTTTCAGATGGCCTGTATCTTCTGACTATCAGGCTTGATGCCATCTTTTGAGACTATGTGCCCTAGGAAAGGTAATTGCTTGCGGAAGAACTGGCATTTGGAGGGTTTGGCTAGCAGCTTGTATTGTTTCAGGGTAGCAAAGACTGCCTCCAGGTCCTTGCAGTGTTGTTCTACTGAGGGACTATAGATAATAATGTCATCCAGGTAGACTAAGGTGTGCTTGCCTATGTGAGGGGCAAATATCTTGTTCATGAAGTTCACAAAGATTGATGGGGCGTTTGTCATACCAAAATTGAGCACCACACACTTGTATGAGCCGTACTTAGTACGGAAGGCCATCTTGGGGATATCTTCCTCTTTGATGTGGATCTGATTGTAGCCTGCCTCTAGGTCAATCTTGGAGAAGACTGTGGCGCCACCCAAGACATTGAAGAGGTTGTCAATAAGTGGTAGTAGGTAAAATTTTTGATGATAACTTTTTTAGGACTTGGTAATCTGTGACTAGGCGCAAGGTGCCATCCTTCTTGGCCACAAAGAATATGGTGGCCCTAAAGGGAGATTGTGAGGGACAGATAAGTCCTTTCTCCAAGGCCTCCTTGAGGTGGGCACGTAGGATATTGTCTTCATTTGGGGTCAGGCAATAGATGGGCCGTGCTTTGAGTACAACTCCCTTGAGTTGAATAGAATGTTGGATATTTTTTTCCAGAGGTAACATGGGTAAGGCTCCTTGAAGATTTCTGAATGGCAGGCTGCAATTTTGCAATCCTGAGACTTAGTGGTGTCCTGGTGATCCTTGAAGTGTATGATCTTGTACTGACAGGAGTCCCAGTCAATTGTCTTGAGGCTATCTCTTTTGTCCGGGGTCTCTGTAATGCGCACAAAGACGTGGTTGCGTAGGAGTTGATCCACTGAGTCAGGGTAGATCTGGTGGTTGACGCCTTTGTGCTTGATGGTCAATACCGAGGTTGCCCAGTCTACGTGAGGATTGTTCTTTCTCAGCCAATCCAAACCCAGTACAATGTCAAACTTTGGAAAGTCAATGATGAGGCCTTGGATTGTGGAGTATAGGTTCTCAAGCATGACAGAGAAGGGGGCAGTTTCCTTTGTCACAGCAATGTGGTGTTTGTCAGCCAGGACCACATTTTTAATCTGCAAAGGATTAGTGGTCAGCTTGAACTTATCCACAAAGCTACTGTTGACTAGGGTTTGGTCTGCGCCCAAGTCCAGGAGTGCTGAGCCTGTGTAACTGCAAAAGCAGAAAGGATAGAACATCAGTTTATTGGGGTGTCTGGTGATGGTGTAAAGCACCAGGTCCTCCGAGGATACTTGGATCATTGGACACTGGCCCATGTCCTCAGGTTAGTATTCATCATTGGGCAAGTCAGGGGTTGTGCAGGGAGAGTTTGGCTTACTTAATGCTCTCCCCAGGCTTTTCCCTTGTCTTAGTTACCTTGTGTGGCAGTGATATGATAATGGGTATGATTTGACTGGACACTGTTCCTGTTTCCATGTTCATTTGAGCCTGCAGGTCTGTGGTTTGTGCTGTTTCTGTTATTCCCAGGGGGTGGTCAATTAGAACGCCTGGCTGGGTGAGAGTCTTTGGGTCTCTCTTGCTTTCCTGTTTGAGCCTTGTGAAGAGTGTTAGACGTTTGTTCTGCTTTCTCTGCTTCACAATACAGACTCTGTAGATTGGTCACTTGATCCAGGTTCATGTGTCTCATTACATGCAACTTGAGTGTGTTATAGTACACAAGGTGTGTGGCTGGGGTGTCAAAAGCTATATCAGAGGGTGTGCATAGTCAGAGTGCCTTGTAGGCGTGGGTGAGTTCCTTTGTGGTGCCTGTTAGGGTTAAGTTCTTTACTTGGCATATCATCATGAGTGCAGTGTCCTTAAGCACAAATCTTGCCAAAAAGTTTTGTTTCAATGTATCCCAGTCCTTTTTGGTGTGTTCCTCATGCCACTTGTTGCACCAGGTGCCAGCGTTGTGGGTCAGTTGGATGGAGATCTCTGCAATCAAAAATTGCTGTGGGCATTCCATTTGGGCCAGCTTGCTTTGGGCTGACTGGATCCATGCAGCAGCATTGTTGTTGTTGGCCCCGGCAAAGAATTCCAGGGCAGCGCTTTGAAGTCTTTGGGCTATGTAGGCTGGCATAGTATTGTTATCAGTTGTTTGTGGCATGGCAGAGGGGGCCTGGAAGAACCCTTGGGCTGACAGGGCATTGAACGCGGGAACTGGTATCACCATGTTCCAGTAGAGGAAAACCCTATCAGGTATCTTGGTACCAGGTGCATACAGTGTCCAGTATGCTGGGAGGCCAGACATGATTCTATCAAGAAATTGTTGGCTGCATCAAGTACAGGCAACAAGCAGAATTTTGGGGAATAAAGTAGGATAAAAACCCTACTTCTGCTACCAATGTTATAACTGTGCTGTTTTAGCAGAGTTACAAGGGGGAAAATATTTATAAGCTAGATAATAAGCTTTATTGAGAGATAGGTATTATATAGTCATTGTGAATCTTGGATAACAGGAACATGATAGTGTTGATCACACAGTGAGATGGTGAAGGGGGTGGCTTGATCCTGGTAATAAGTCAAGCACCAAAACGAGGTATCCACCATAAGGGTTCATCATTTGTTCATGTGGTTGGATTTGAGAATTCAAGTTGACTTCCTAGTCTGGCTCCAAGTGACAGTATAGTTGGATTGCAGGTCACAAACCTGCTTACTCGGAACTTTGCTGGTGGGTTGAGCCTGCTGTTTCAACATAATCACTACGTTGGAATCCTTCATAGAGAACTTTTCAAGGAATGCAGTTTTGAATACCTCCCAGTTTTCCTTCTGGTTGGGGTGTTGGGATAGCCATCTGCTTACAAAATGTGATGCAGTTCCTGTAGCGCAAAGGGCAATTTCACTGACCCAGAGTCTTTGGGGGTAGCCCGCTTGCTCAAATCTGCTTTGTGTACTGTTGATCCAAAGAGAGGTGTTTTCTCAATGTAGTCCCGCAAAAGCGCCAATTTTGGCTGTATGCAGGCGTTGGAATATGATATTGGGTATCTCAGGCTGTTGTGGTCCTGTTGTGGTTGATGTGGGTAACAATCTGCAGGCTTTGAGAGCGCTGTATTATTTGACGGGTACAAGGACATTATCATAGATGAAGAGGCCTGCGGGAACATCTTGTCCCTCTTTGTAGTCTCTCCAGTTGTTAGGGTGTACCATTTCTTGGATTCTTTTCTTAGGAAGAATTTTTCCTTTGTGTGGGTAGGTATGAATAACCTACCTGTGCTACCACTGTTGAGTATATACTGCTGGGAAGTATATTAAACAAGATAAGGGGAATATTTAAGAAGAGAATGATACTTTATTGGATATGAAATATAGAATAATATATAGTATCATGGCAAGCCACATACCGTCCATGTACGTCATGGGGGTCATGGGGCTTATCTGAGTAATGTTCCTCTTGAGTCACAAGGCTTATTAAAGTTGTGTTCCATTTAGGATCTGGATTGGGTGATCCCCGTCATAGATGGTTGACTGATGATGGTGCCACCAGTTTGCTGGCTGGTTGGTGAACCATTTGGTGTGCCATTTGGTGATCTGCTTGGAGTGTTAATTCCCCAAGAGAGAGTAATCAAAGATGTTGCAACACACCCAACACAATATTTTTAAAATTTGTGTTTTAGATTGTGTGCCATATTTTAGATACCTTGGTATCATTCTTGATTACAATCCGTTGCACACAACATTTGAGTGATTTTGCTTACATAGTGAGTTGCTATTGTGTTTTGGTTTTGGGTTGAGTTTTGACTTGCCACACTTGGGTGTATTTTGTCACTGATTCACATAGTAAACATATGGGACATTATTTTTCTTGTTATGCCTAGGCGCCAGATTGGTTATTTTATAACTTAATCACATTATTCATATTCAAATTATTCAGAAAGAGTAAAATACAATCAATCCCAAATATTAAATTGATCTTGGGCTTGGGTGATTTTTTAAAAAAATAATTCATTGATTTTATAATTGAAAATTGCAACTTATAGTACTACTGAAAATATCTTAAGTGCTACTACAAACCAAAAATATTTATGATGAGTTGCATAGGAGAGTAATAGCAGCCCCAAAGCTATAAATGCTATTACCCTATCTTTGGCTCATCATAAATATTCTTAGTTTGTTTCAGAAAAAAAAGGTTGTTGTTTTTGAAAGACTGATAACTCTATTTAAAATACACCCTCTAGTAAGCTGCCCTACTTCATGAACTTGCCCCAATACACTACTAGCATCTTCTGATATTTTTGTTTCTCTGGTATCATCACGTGATTTCAAATGATAATTTATCTCAGAATATTCTGAGAAGCTTTCAAATGTTAAAGGTGAAGTATATAACTTCCCATCTTTCATCAAATATGAAAGATTAATGCGCAGATTTTTAACTTCAAGCTCTCTTTTTATAGGCCTAAATTTCCTTTCATAAATATAAAAAAATGCTTTTTGGGAAACAATTGAACCAGTTAAAGCTGAATTGTATAATTCTTTTCTTCTTTCTTCTTTCTTCTTTCTTACAAATATTTTTTAGATCATTAATGTTGTTAATATAAAGTACATTTTCTTTTTCCTTTAAAATTTTTGATATTACACCAAAATGATCATCAACAATGCTTTTTCCATGGCATTCAACAAAATGATTATATTTTATAGAACCCCTAATATATTTAGGTGCCTCTTTAAATAAGTAATATAAAAATTCATATGATCTAAAATGATTTCCATTATCCGTCCATACTTTTATATTTTTTATTTTTTTAAATCTATCTAATTTAAGAAGACTTATTAGACATTCACCTGAAAATAAAGAATCATGTGATAATATTTGAGACAAAAAATCATGATATTCATATTTAATTTTATTGTTTTCTTTAAAAACTAATGCAAACCCTAATAATGAGATTGGTTTTTTGAATAAAAACAATTATTGGTTTCAATTGGACCACCTCCAACCTTTAAGTTTTCTTTATAATCTATAACTACAACACAAGACTCATCATCTAGTTCATTAATATCTTTTTTATATTCACAATTTTGATGAACATAAAAGTCTTGGTGCTGATTAATAGTCTTTAAGTCATTGTCTATAGATTCTGGTAATGGTAAGTTTTTACTTTCACATTCTTCCTTCTTTTTTTCTAGTGAATTTTTTAAATTACAAATATTGCACATATCAGTTTGTTTTTTACTTTTTATTATATTTTTAGGGATTAATTTATAGTAAGTGGAAATTGAAACTGAAATTTCATTTTTTATTTTCATATTTTCATATATTTCTTTTTTTGTTTTAAGTAGAGAGTATTTAATTTCAGTTGAGTAATTACTCATCTCTTTTTCTATAACTTTATAAATTTTTTCAGGCACTTTTTTTGTAAACTGGCTTGTTTCAAAAGAATTTTCCAGCAATTTTTTAATTATTTTTTAGTTATTTCTTTTTTTAATGAATAGTTATTATTTTTTTGGCTTTTTTTGTTTAAGCTTACATTTTTATTTTTGTTTATTTTTCTTGAGTATTCAAACTCACTATTGGTTATATTAAACCCCATATCATTAAGCTCTTTTAAAGAGTAACTGGAAGTAACCAGAGATTGCAAGGCTGGGAGATGTTTTTGGGGAGAAGATTTCATGAGATCCTTTAAGTTTTCAATGAACTCATTGCCTTTTTGATTTTGAATAGTTGGCAGGAACTGAGCTTTCCCAAATTCAGTTTAAGTAAGGAAGTGCTTGATGAAATTATCAAGATCATCACCAGCAATAAAGAGGAATGCCTTTTTTATCATTGCAATTCTCTCTCTTTTGTTGAAGCTCCCAAGGAAAAAAAGGATAGCATGAAAGAAGTAAATTTAACTGAGGACATGGTAGTATTTTGAATCTGTAATTAGGTCAGATCTCTGATGTGTGCCTTAATGATGGAGTAGTTATGATCAGAATGTGGTCTTTGAATGGGATCTTTTGGATTAGAAGCTTTGTGGTACTTTAGCTCTTATATACCAAGCTAAATGACACCATTCTAAAAGAAATGGTGTGATAGCTTTTATTATAGTTTGAACTTGAATTTATGTTTGCAGAAATTAATTAAATACCCAGTTTTCATGCACAAGTGATATATGTGAAGCAGCTAAGCATTATTATTATATCATATCCTCTTTGTAATCAATGCAAATCAATTAAAATGATGTATTCAGTTAATTGTAACTCTTCCACATATTTTAAAATGATAAAATATAAAAGAATTCCATTTAAAGAATGCTTAATTTGAGGTTTGAAGCTCACTTGAACCTTAAAATCAATCTAAACAGTAATAAAAACATCCTAACTTCAAACTATCATAAAATCCTAGATAATTGAGCTTTTTAAATAAAATAAAATGCAAAAAAAGCTCTCAATCTTATCTTTAATTTGTCAAATAAAAAAACATCTGTTGTGTATTGAAAAAAGAGTATTTATTAGCTTTGAAGTGATCTACTTTATATCATTAGATATAATCATATAATAAAATCTGGATTATGCTCTTTTAAATTACTTTTGCTTTAATATTGAGCATAGTATACATATTAAAAATTTTACACCAATAGAAAGATAAGATTCTTAGCTTCATTTTGATAGTTTACAGTGTGAAAAAATATTAATTTTTCATTGAGTTATTAATGTTTTAAATATAAATTGTGTAATTAGTTACTTTTTCAACATCGAACTGTGTTATTCTGCGACTTGAGCAGCATGTGCATTAGAAAATGGCCTAATCTCTAAAATAATGACCCATATGTACGCCAAAAGTCAACTCATACCATTTTGTTTGTGAATCAATGTATTTCAGATTGTATTTTGAATAGTTTCGCTTTGCATGTGAGCACTTCTTTTCTGTATTGACCCATTTTGCCCATTAACACCAATAAACCCTGTTAACAGAGTGTATATTTTAACCTGATAGTTGCATTTTTCTTAAATCTAAAATCATTTTGTTTAAATCTGAGATATTTTCAGTTGTTGCCATAGCTTCTAAAACTACTGTACAACTGAAGGACCACAATTATATCTGCCCAAAAAGGTGCCAGACAACAGTGACCCCAACGTACAACGCGCTAGAAAAGACCAAGAGTAAATGGAACGCAAAAGAGTCAAAAGGGAACCAATCCCTCTACAGCAGGAAAGATTCCAAGTTGGGGACAGAATCTGGGTTTTCAACCACGACCAGCACAAGTTGGACCCAGGTTTACGTGGACCAGGCATCCTCATGGAAGTCAAGCCCAACAATACCTACCTCATCAAGGGAATTGGGGCCCAAACAGAACTAAAATGTTTGCATCACGACCAACTCCACCTATGTAAAGCAAGAACAGCCCAACAAAATTACAGACTCCCTGTTCCCAACACCAAATTGGATCAATACCAAGCTCGTATCCCCGACACTCTTAAGAAAATTCCCAAGGCTCCGCCTTCCAGCACCCCAGGGGGAGATGTCACAACATCTTTGACTACTCCCTCTCAGGGAATTAACACCCCGAGTAGATCACTGAATTGGTCACCAAATGGCTCACCGACTAACCAGTAAATTGGTGGCACTACTATCAGGTGACCATCTATTACAGGGATCAAATAATCCAGATCCTAAATAGAACACAACTTGAGTAAGCCTCGTGACTTAGGAGGAACATTACTCAGATAAGCCCCATGACGTACATGGACAGTATGTGGCTTTCCGTGATACTATATATTATCCTTTATTCATATCCAATAAAGTATCATTCTCTTCTTAATCTTCCCCATTATCTTGTTTATTATACTTCCCAGAAGTATATACGTGACACCCACATTGCTACTTTGAAATATTCTGATTATTCATGATGGGCACATGGCTAACAGTTAGCGGGAAGCTGCTTTTGATTGCATTGAAACCTTAGATTTCAATTTTTCTGACTAGCTTTGGCAGTGAATCATGCTTACAAATGTACATTATCATGTAAGAGTTATGGCAATGTACTGTTTTTGCAAGTTTGTGGCAAACAAGCACTTAAGGATGGCAAATGCTGCCTATAGTCTAACGATTGGATTAAAAAGCATTTTTATAGATGTATGGTCGGCTTTGGTTTATTACTGTAAAGTGACAGCATGATTACACTAAGACATAACTTGAAAATGGCTGAAATTCAAGATGGTTTCTTCAGCAAGACTTTGATTTAAAAACCATACACAGTCCGATTACCGCATTCATAAGTGCTAGTTTACTAACAGGTGTTTCACGAGAAGTTATTGGTTCTGGAGAGGACAAGGGCCAATTGCTCTTTCAACTCTTCGATACAAACCAGCTTGCGCTCAAGCAGCTCATCTAATTCAAACATGTAATTCTCAAAGATCTCTTTGGTTGTTTCGACATTAGGGTTTGAAGTCCCCATGCGCATTGTAAGGTCTGTCAGCAGCTTGGTTTCAGTTCGACACAGCTCTGCAATAAGACGAATCTGAGCTCGATGGTTACGCGCAACCAATTCAATGGTGCGCATGGAATAGCTTGGTGCCGAGGCCTTGGGGGCTGGTTGGCTTTTTTCTTCGGTTGGAAAAGATAGTCGCGTAGGAATGTTAATGATGGCTGGTGCAGAAGTCTCAATAGTAGGATATTCGCTAACTTGTTGCTGTTCTTCTGCTGGTGGCGCCGTTTCTTCAACATCGTCTGGAGAGATGTCCTCGCCTTCTTCCATGGGAACGGTGTCTTCTGTTTCGTAGGGCTCGTCGTTGACCGTCTCGCCTCGAAGCTCCTTGACTCTGCCATATTAGATTAGTCCAGCCGATACTGTACCTGTCTGCGTAACGCAATGTGTTGAGAGTATGCTCGCTGTTGCTCATATTGGGACAGATGGTGGCAATCATGCACGTACGCGAATCACCGATGAACGACTCCTTAAGCACCTAATGCATTAGTAAGCAAAGGTGTACTCGCTTACTTGAGTCAGTTTGCTCTGGCGGAAAGGGAGATGGGCCTTGTCCTGGTCGAGGGCTCGAATACACTCCTTGAGGGCGAGTAGGCTCTTATTGATCTCGGCGCCTTCCAGCCTGGAAATAGTCTAAATTCAGCTATCCTATACTCTTTTAGAGTAAGCAGTGCTAGTTAACCTTGTCTGTGCATTGGCTTCGCCTCGGTCCGCCCCGCGTTCGCTTCCGGCCAGATCGATAAAACTAAACTTGCCTGACTTTTAAACAAAGCTAGCAATGGGCCTTACCAAAAACCTTATTCTTTTCACCCTTTGTCTTCAAGGTAAGCTGCATGATGGCATGCGAACGAGAAGAATCGGCATTAGCATCTGTAGTGCCTGTACTGCGAGCACTGCTTCCATAATCAAACACTTCGATCAGGTTTTCAACAGATCTAAGGGGAACCTCGCGAAGGCCTTTGATGACGATTTTACTTTTCGCATCCTCCCTAGCATTGAGCTTGTTTCTTTTGTTTAAAAGATCAATGATGTTTCCTTGGTAGATTTCAAAGAAACTAATCCACAGCACAAGGTGGCTGTACTGGGGCTGTTCAAGAAGAGAAAACATATCACGGGCGGTTAAAACATATAACCCTTGAAAAGTAAGAATACACCGCAAGAAAAGATTACCGCTGAGTTCATCAAGCATCGTGTAAGTCTTTCCACTGCCTATATAAAAAATTAGGATGCTTGCAACCAAATAGATTGCGTCAAGTCACTTTCCTGTTTGGCCACTAAAAGAGGATCAAGTTAAGGATAAGTAGAAATTTATATACTTTAAAATCATTAAAAAGGATACTAGGCAAAGCAAGTAGATTTGCCGCCTGCAAACACATGCGAGATCAAAGGCTTGGCAGTCCTTTCATAAACCTATAATAAGCAGACTAAGTTTAAATACATTTGAAACAAATTACAGAAAAGTTGTCGGCATTCGAATCAATAGCTTCATCAAAGATAAACTTGTGACTGTCGATGTACTTCGACATATCTACTTTCACCCTACGTAAAAGTTTAACAACCAAGGACTTCCAGAAAAGCAATTACTTTGGCTCATTAAGCACTAGCGATCTGCGGCTTAGAATATCTACAATATCCTTTTCCCCCCGGTTCTTTTCGCGAGCGCTCAAAGGACGCTTGCGTATACAGACTCGGATTTTATCTGCAAGATCCTTGGGCAATCGGCAGGTGAGTGGGGAGTTATCTGCCCCTGAGCGAATAGGCACGCCATAGGCATCTAAATTTAAGCTTTTACGACCAGATGGCTTGTTTTTAACACGCAACTCGGATTGACGAGGCTGGGCTTCGGATTGACGGCTAGGTTTAGAGATGGGAGGAATGGACCGCGAAACAGGTTGTTTTCCTCGAGAAATACTTTCTGAGCGGTAAGTCCTTTGGGTCGGGTTTGCAGAAATTTTAGGTTTGGATAGTCCTTTGACTTTTTCAATCAGGGAGTGAAGATTCTTTCTATCGGTGGATGTCAACACACCAAGAACCGTATAGTCCGCGATTTTAATCTTGTCCTTTAGTAATGGAAATTACAGATAGCTTACAGTTGCTAAATCATCAACAGATTCTGATTCCCTGACTCACAAAACTTAAACAGAATTAAATATTTGCTATGCTGATGAAAAATCACCTTGCGTAAAACTGTTCAAGCTCCGCCTCACGGAGAACCTCAATGAAACTACTCATGTAAATAAAATAGCTGTTTTGAGAAAAGAAAGCTTGTATAGCTGAAAGATTAAAAGCAATACACTTGCTAAGATAAAATGTTGGGAAAGATTATATCGAAGTGGTTGTTGGGATAGGTGGAACGCTTATTAACAAACCAGAGCTTGGATCTAGAAATTTCAATGCCACTTTGCAGGCCCTGATCCTCAGCTTGTTACTGGAACCGTATAATTAGGGATGCTCCGACTCGGCCCCGGCTAGCACCCGGCTCTGGGCCACTACAGCTAAAGCGGAATTCCTTTATATCTAAACAGTTTAAAATAAGTCTTTGAAACTAATGACCCAGAGCCAGAAACTGGCTGTAGCTGCCCAAGACTTGGCCGAAGCAGCCCTACGTATAATGTCGATGCCACATGCTTATTACAAGCCAACCCTTTTTATAGCAGGTAAATATCTATTTTAAGTTCAATCGGATGACCCTTGATGTTTATTTTGGACTAATTTTCCGAGTACCTTGGCTTCAAAACGTATCACGTTGTAATTTACATAACCGAAAAGCTTTGTATTTCCTTACTTTCATAACGCAGCATTAAGCAAACCACTGAACCAACAGTTATCGAAAAGGTTGTGGATTTGCTTCCACAAGCTAATCCAGTAGTCCAATTGACGAGGGTTGCCATTTCACAAGCAGTACCCAAGTGCTGTAAGCTATTCAGATATATAAAACTATATGTATTGTAAGTCAATAAAAAAGCAAGCTGAATGAGCTTTTACTAGGTAGCTAAGTCAACAAATGAAATCCCTTAGAATAATCAATATTTCTAATGTTGCAACATCTACAATTACTCCCTCTCAGGAAAACATTTCCCCAAGAATTGACCCGACTATCAAATAATTGGGTCATGAAGTTATTCTGTCAATTATTTTCCCATCAACTGATTTTCAATCAAATTTGATCCAACTATAATTTTCTTCATATATAAATTTTTTAACTTTACAATAAATAATTTTTTAAATATGGTTTATTTACTAATAGAGGCTATGCTTCACATATATAATTAATTTATTTTTTATATTTAAGAGGCTTGATTTTAAATATTTACCTTTTTAAAAGCTAATTAAATTTAATTTCCCTGCTAGAATATCAAATAAGAACATTAAAAGTATCAAATAATAACTTTTATAGGAAAGACTTTCTTTGTTTTTGATTTCTTTTGTTGTTGCAAAGTAAATTTTTTTTACATATTGATGAGGAGCACCTTTTGGGGAAGCTTCAAATATGAAATTAAGAAAGAAGATAAGTATCTTTTAGTGGATAATACTTTAGACTTATATAGCTTTAGCTGTGGCAGAGATTTAGTTGGATCAAACCTAGGGGTTGCTCATGTGCAGGATGGGTTCAAGTCGTTGGATACTTGGACAGTCATGTGATACTGTAAATTCAGAACCTGAATGTAAAAATGCGGGATTGTCAAATCCTTGGTCCAAATGGGACATTATTTTTCTTGTTATGCCTAGGCGCCAGATTGGTTATTTTATAACTTAATCACATTATTCATATTCAAATTATTCAGAAAGAGTAAAATACAATCAATCCTAAATATTTAATTGATCTTGGGCTTGGGTGATTTTTTAAAAAATAATTCATTGATTTTATAATTGAAAATTGCAACTGATAGTACTACTGAAAATATCTTAAGTGCTACTACAAACCAAAAATATTTATGATGAGTTGCATGGGAGAGTAATAGCAGCCCCAAAGCTATAAATGCTATTACCCTATCTTTGGCTCATCATAAATATTCTTAGTTTGTTTCAGAAAAAAAGGTTGTTGTTTTTGAAAGACTGATAACTCTATTTAAAATACACCCTCTAGTAAGCTGCCCTACTTCATGAACTTGCCCCAATACACTACTAGCATCTTCTGATATTTTTGTTTCTCTGGTATCATCATGTGATTTCAAATGATAAAATATCTCAGAATATTCTGAGAAGCTTTCAAATGTTAAAGGTGAAGTATATAACTTCCCATCTTTCATCAAATATGAAAGATTAATGCGCAGATTTTTAACTTCAAGCTCTCTTTTTATAGGCCTAAATTTCCTTTCATAAATATAAAAAAATGCTTTTTGGGAAACAATTGAACCAGTTAAAGATGAATTGTATAATTCTTTTCTTCTTTCTTCTTTCTCACAAATATTTTTTAGATCATTAATGTTGTTAATATAAAGTACATTTTCTTTTTCCTTTAAATTTTTTGATATTACACCAAAGTGACCATCAACAATGCTTTTTCCATGGCATTCGACAAAACGGTTATATTTTATGGAACCCTTAATATATTTAGGTGCCTCTTTAAATAAGTAATATAAAAATTCATATGATCTAAAATGATTTCCATTATCTGTCCATACTTTTATATTTTTTATTTTTTATTTTTTTAAATCTATCTAATTTAAGAAGACTTATTAGACATTCACCTGAAAATAAAGAATCATGTGATAATATTTGAGACAAAAAATCATGATATTCATATTTAATTTTATTGTTTTCTTTAAAAACTAATGCAAACCCTAATAATGAGATTGGTTTTTTTGAATAAAAACAATTATTGGTCTCAATTGGACCACCTCCAACCTTTAAGTTTTCTTTATAATCTATAACTACAACACAAGACTCATCATCTAGTTCATTAATATCTTTTTTATATTCACAATTTTGATGAACATAAAAGTCTTGGTGCTGATTAATAGTCTTTAAGTCATTGTCTATAGATTCTGGTAATGGTAAGTTTTTACTTTCACATTCTTCCTTCTTTTTTTCTAGTGAATTTTTTAAATTACAAATATTGCACATATCAGTTTTTTTTACTTTTTATTATATTTTTAGGGATTAATTTATAGTAAGTGGAAATTGAAACTGAAATTTCATTTTTTATTTTCATATTTTCATATATTTCTTTTTTGTTTTAAGTAGAGAGTATTTAATTTCAGTTGAGTAATTACTCATCTCTTTTTCTATATCTTTATAAATTTTTTCAGGCACTTTTTTTGTAAACTGGCTTGTTTCAAAAGAATTTTCCAGCAATTTTTTAATTATTTTTTTAGTATTTTCTTTTTTTAATGAATAGTTATTATTTTTTTGGCTTTTTTTGTTTAAGCTTACATTTTTATTTTTATTTATTTTTCTTGAGTATTCAAACTCACTTTTGGTTATATTAAACCCCATATCATTAAGCTCTTTTAAAGAGTAACTGGAAGTAACCAGAGATCGCAAGGCTGGGAGATGTTTTTGGGGAGAAGATTTCATGAGATCCTTTAAGTTTTCAATGAACTCATTGCCTTTTTGATTTTGAATAGTTGGCAGGAACTGAGCTTTCCCAAATTCAGTTTGAGTAAGGAAGTGCTTGATGAAATTATCAAGATCATCACCAGCAATAAAGAGGAATGCCTTTTTTAACATTGCAATTCTCTCTCTTTTTGTTGAAGCTCCCAAGGAAAAAAAGGGTAGCATGGAAGAAGTAAATTTAACTGAGGACATGGTAGTATTTTGAATCTGTAATTAGGTCAGATCTTTGATGTGTGCCTTAATGATGGAGTAGTTATGATCAGAATGTGGTCTTTGAATTGGGTTATTTGGATTAGAAGCTTTGTGGTACTTTAGCTCTTATATACCAAGCTAAATGACACCATTCTGAAAGAAATGGTGTGATAGCTTTTATTATAGTTTGAACTTGAATTTATGTTTGCAGAAATTAATTAAATACCCAGTTTTCATGCACAAGTGATATATGTGAAGCAGCTAAGCATTATTATTACATCATATCCTCTTTGTAATCAATGCAAATCAATTAAAATGATGTATTCAGTTAATTGTAACTCTTCTGCATATTTTTAAATGATAAAATATTAAAGAATTCTATTTAAAGAATGCTCAATTTGAGGTTCAAAGCTCACTTGAACCTTAAAATCAATCTAAACGGTGATAAAAACATCCTAACTTCAAACTATCATAAAATCCTAGAGAATTGAGCTTTTTAAATAAAATAAAATGCAAAAATAAAGCTCTCAATCCTATCTTTAATTTTGTTAAATAAAAACATCTGTTGTGTATTCAAAAAAGAGTATTTATTAGCTTTGAAGTGATCTACTTTATATCATTAGATATAATCATATAATAAAATCTGGATTATGCTCTTTTAAATTAAATTTGCTTTAATATTAAGCATAGTATACATATTAAAATTTTTACACCAATAGAAAGATAAGATTCTTAGCTTCATTTTGATAGTTTACAGTGTGAAAAAATATTAATTTTTCATTGAGTTATTAATGTTTTAAATATAAATTGTGTAATTAGTTACTTTTTCAAAATCGAACTGTGTTATGCTGCGACTTGAGCAGCATGTGCATTAGAAAATGGCCTAATCTCTAAAATAATGACCCAAATTTTGAATCACTTTTGCGGGCAACTCAGCTGAGTGATAATTAA
>QTSX02000288.1:0-85109 GCA_014839935.2 Entomophthora muscae | reverse complement strand
GGCTGGCACGCTGGGCGGGCAAGCAGCTGGGAGGCTGGCAGGCGGGGGCTGGCGGCAGGCCCGCTGGTGCTTGCCTGGATAATAAATTGGTCCAGCGCTCACCAAGATCCGGTTTTTCCCCAAATTTATTTTTATTTTCTCCTAATAAGGGAGGAAATTCCTTATCAAATTTTGCCCCTTGAATTGGGGTTTCAGCTATCTTTCCCCAACATTTCCTTTCAGTCAGTATGAGGTTTATGTCAGGAGTATTCCTGAAAGTTTACCCAAATGGTTTTCCATGTGAACATGGGCAATCAATCACGTAAGGATAAGCACCTCTCACCCTGTGCCACAGCCACCTTCCAGCCAATCAAGCCAATGACAGACAAGGAATATGATGAGCAGTATATGGCAGCCATTACACAAAATCCTCCTACCCCTACCCCCACCACTGCTACCCCCATCTTTCAGCCCCACCCACCCAATCCCAGACCCCCCAGGCCAGCACTGCCTCTATGTCTTCCTTCCTGTGCTATTTTACCTACTAGGGATTACTCTTCCCTGACCCAATAAACCCCCTGTTGCCAAAAACTTTCTATTTATATTATCTTTATTTTGAATTTCAATTGTTCATGTTCTCTTTGTTTATAGTTGGTTTTATTCTTTATGCTCAGCTTATTTCTATAAAATCATATATTTACTATGCCATGTATCTAGATCCAGAACACAATTATTTTTAGCACTTTGCACAGCCCCTTGTGAAAATATTAACAACAATTTGGTGATCAACTAAACTTAAATTAAAAATTATAGTGTTAACTGTTTTTAGATAAAGTTGTTACTAATCTGAATCCAAACCCCTAATGATAAAATTTAAGCCAATAAGGCGCCAAGTGATAAAGTGATTGTTGTGACATAAAGGGTCATTCAATAATTCTTTGATGCATGTGCGCTAATTAATATGATTGGCTGGTTGTTTTTCTATTGAGCAGCATTGCCACTGTGGCAAGTTGTTGGTGGACTAGTGCCCAATCAGCTGCTGGGTTAGCATTAGTCCATCAACAACTTGCCACAGCGGTAATGGTGCACAATAGCAAAATATCCAGCCAATCATATTAATTAGCACCCATGCATCAAAGAATTAGTGAATGACCCTTTATTTCACAACAATCACTTTATAATTTGGCTCCTGATTGGCTTAAAGTTTATCATTAAGGTTTTGAATTTGGATCAGTAACAACTTTACCTAAACACAATTAATCTATAATTTTATAATTTAAGTTTAGTTGATCACCAAATTGTTGTTAATATTTTCACAAGGGGCTGTGCAAAGTGCTAAAAATAATATTGCAATTAAGGGACAATGTCAACACAAAGCAAACAGCACATATTGAGTTGAGCGTAAAACATATAAACAATGGGTAAAAAATGGGATATTAGAGTAATGTGAAAACAAACAGGGATAGACAAAGAGGCAATATTATCAGAATAATACAGATTTTATTGGGGGTAAAGCTATAAAAACATAAAGAAAGGTTAGTAAAAAATCAATGAGAGAATTAGAAAAGCTTTTGAAGGACCTTGACTCTGCAATTGCAGAGATCAAAGAAATTGACTGCAAGGTCAAAGCAAGAGTTGTGTCCTCCGTCCTTGACAGAGAAAAAATAGACAAGGTGTCTGCAAAGGCCCTTATGACTAAATACCAGACACCCCTGAGAAGACAATCAAGAACTTACTAAACATTCAGAAGACGGTGGTTTAGGGCCTCCAGTTTAAGGTGTACAATCTTTCTGTGCCGTCTGTCTGGGTTGACAACCCTGAAATGTATGCCACCTGAAACCTGCAAAGTGTGCAAGGAAAAATGATACTTAATTGACCGCTCAACTTCTTGCGCCAAGAATGGCCAAGCCTGCCAAAGCCACAGGCAAGGAGGAAACCTGCAAAGGTAACCTAAAAAATAAAATTAATTAAAATTTCCAAATACTTACCTTTTTTTGTTAGAAAACATTGACAATGAACTCTGACAGGTGCTGGTCCCTTTTCCCCCACCTTCTACGCCAACTACGCCAATCATGTGGCTATGCAGCCTTTTCTGTCCCCCTGTCTTACCAGAGCTTGAAGACAGAATTCTTGGGTCCTTTCCAATGTCACAAGAGGCATTGGCTGAGCTAACACATTCTGAGGAGGCATCTGAGTGGGCAGTTTATGCCTACAAGGATGCCCAACTGGTCCGCCTGGACCCAGTGGTTCTCAGTGGAGTTTACTGTGTAAACTCTATTGAGCTTGTTTGGGATGTCCTGGCAACGCTCCCATTCAAGAATATACCAGAGATGGGCCAGGCACATGCAGCTGCTTGCTTCTGCTTCCTAGTGGAGCACACCATATCTTATCTGTTGGAGAACTTTTTTTCACAGTGGGTAAATTGGCTGTTGCAGATGCAACAGCCGTAAAGAAGACTAAGACCCTCCTGGCGGACTTTGGGCTGGCCTGGAGTGCTGACAAGACGGGGGTACCTCTGGCAATGGATCTCACCTTTGCTAAAACAAAAATGAGAAAAAATAAGTGCAGTGTTTAATAAATTGTGTAAGTTTACTAAAGCCTTTGGTGGGCAAAGGCTTCATCTGGTGGTTTACCTCAGATATCTCTTCTACTTCAGAATGAGCACCAGTGTAGAGGACTTAGACAGGGTCCTTCTGGGGATTGACAAGGCTCAGCTCTCCCTGGATGGGAAGAAAGTCCCCCCAGATACAACTTTGTTGACCATGTGATCCAGGACGCCCTGGTCCTGACTGGGATATACAGGTTTGCAGCCCCACCTGAAAAGCTGCTGCTTCACTCCCACCTGACCCTACTGCCTTTCACCAGCAGACAGGAGTATTTCAATAAGGGTGTATTCACCGTTCACGGTGTGGCAGTGGAAGTTGTGCGCCACCTCCATTGCAGGGTGGGTACATACCTCCAAACCCATTACAGGCGCCCTTAAAACTCTCTTTTCCAATAAATATTTTTATACTTTAGATTATTTTTATTATAAATAATTTTTATAAAAGCTTATTTTAGCAAACAAGTTTTGCAAAATAAACCCCAGAGAAGGTTTCATGAAAGAATAATAATATACATTAATAAAATACTATTCTATGTTGTACCTTATTATTTAACTTTTTTATTTTGATTTTTATATTTATATGAAAAAAGTGATATAAATATATTTGCGTAATCCAGTATCAAGTGTTTGGGATAACCTCAGATGGCATAATAAAAAAATTAATATAAAATATTTAAATTACTAACCTTCATTCATGGTCCTGCCAAATGTGATTGTGGGCTTAGAAGCTTCTAAATATAAAATGATAGTTAATAAATCTTAAATAGTAAATCAGAGAAAAAAAGTTGAACATGCTAAGCCTTTAATTGATTGGCTGTTTGGCTAGGCATGCAGGGAAGAATAAATCAGTGTTTCCATAGAATTTGGCCACAGTCTCAGCTGGGAGGGTGTGGATCTTGGCCTGGAGCAAATTAAATAAATCATTGGTCCCAGGTGGCACCCCTTTCTTGAAAAATCTCTTGAGCCACCCAAAGACCTCCTCAATTGGGTTGAGGAATGGGGAATAGGAGGGGAGGAAGAGAAGATGCATATTTGCTGTGGCCAATTGCTGGGGGCCCACTGCAATGCTAGTTTCAATCATTGGGAATTCCTCAAGAATATCAGCCACCTTATGAAGACCAACATTGTCCAGCACAATGACATTAGTAAATCTTGGGCTCGTGCGCCTCAGGTGCTCCTGGACCAATAAGAGGAGTAATAGAAAGGTATGGCTATTGTGAGAACCCAATACCATTTGATACAGCTTGAACCCCTTTGGACTGAGGAGAGCCACCTTTGAATAGGCTGTAGCGCGACTGCAGCATGCCAAGCCATCCTGTCATTTGAGCCTTTGGGGACATACCTATACCCATTGTGTATTGATGAGGCAAATGCTGATTTATCAGTGTAATCAAATTTGAATGTCCACTTGGCTTTGAGGGCAGTGTACAACTCTGCATATTTTTTCTCGACGTCAAGTTTGCTGGACTATTAAAATTGTAGGGGGATACCCAAGCTTTTTCCAGGAAAAGCACATTCCCTTGACCAAATGATAATAAAAGGAAATTGAGGCCTCAATCCCAAATGTTGATTTTAAAATGGCCTGTATATTTGCCAGTTCAAGATGATCATCTCGGGTTATCCACTGGTGGATTGTCCATCTGTGCTCCTTGGTGAGCATAGCGGAAACACGCAAGGATTTCTCCGCGGCAAGGACTCAGCCAGTATTGATAAAGATGTTGAATGTCTTTGAGGCATACTTGGGATCCACCCCAACAAGAGCCGCGGACGCCTTTTAATCACCAGATTCCTGCATTAGCTTAAGCAGGATGATGCGTTTGATATTGGGGATGCGCTTCTGGGTGGGCGTTTTGGCAGTGGGGATTGACTTGTTGGCATTGGGAACAACACAGGGCATGGGTACCTTGGTGTAGAACGCAACAACTTTCTTTAGCACTAACTGTCTTTCATCAGTTTGAAAGAACTCAGGATCCTCATCCACTTCCTGATTTCCATCACTGAAGTAGGGCACATAGCTAGTATCAAGTAGAGGCTTAACCTTCTCCAACATGACTGATGGGACCAACTCTTGCCGGTACACAATATCCAACACATACAAAGTAAGTTCTACCTCCTTGTTTCTAATTTTCTTGGTGAAGGTAACCTTGGTGGGCTTACAGGTCAGCTTGGGGACCCAAGGGTTTATGCTCTGCACCATAGCAGCTTGTGCTCCTTGAACCAGCTGTGTCAGTGCAGTGTCACTATCAAACTCTTGTCTCCTGTCTCCTTCATGAGTAGGCATTTGTGTTGCACTAACTCTGTTCTTTGACCCGCGGGGGCAACTGCAACTGCAGCGCAAAACAGGTGCATTGGTACTCTGTTGTTGTGTTCCTTCCATTTTGAGAATTTAATAAAATATTAAATAAAATTCAATTAAATTACTCCCTAATTTTAATTTTTGCTCTTGTCATAACTGTGCTGTTTTTAGCAGAGTTACAAGGGGGAAAATATTTAGAAACTAGATAATAATCTTTATTGGGAGAAAGGTATTATATAATCAATGTGAATCAAGGATAACAGGAACATGATTGTTGATCACACAGTGAGATGGTGAAGGGGGTGGCCTGATCCTGGTAATGAGTCAAGCGCCAAAACAAGGTATCTACCGTAAGGAATTGTCATATGTTCATGTTGTTAGATTTGGTAATTCAAGTTGAATTCCTAGTCTAGCTTCAAGTGACTGGATAATTGGATTGTGGGTCACAAACCTGCTTACTTGGAACCTTGTTGGCGGGTTGAGCCTGCTGTTTTGACACTTTTATCTGAATATGAATATTTAATTAATATTCCCCCCAATATCTCAATTATAGATTTTTTGTTCTTTAATTAGTTGTTTTTGGTTTTAAAACACCCATTTTAGAATACTCAAAAAATCCACCCATTTTCCCAGATTTTACTGCCAAATTCAAACACCCAACACAATATTTTTAAAATTTGTGTTTCAGATTGTGTGTCCTATTTTAGATACCTTGGTATCATTCTTGATTACAATCCATTGCACACAACATTTGAGTGATTTTGTTTACATAGTGAGTTGCTGTTGTGTTTTGTTTTTGGATTGATTTTTGACACATTGCGCTTAGGCATATTTTGTAACCAATTCACATAGTAAAAATATTTACGCCAAAAGTCAGATCACATCATTTTGTTTTTGAATCAATATATTTTGGGTTTTATTTTGAATGGTTTTGCTTTGCGCGTGAGCACTTCTTTGCTGTATTGACCCATTTTGCCCATTAACGCCAAAACTCCCTGTTAAGAGAGTGTATATTTTAACCTAATAGTTGTATTTTGTTTAAATCTGAAACCATTTTTGTTTGAATCTGAGGTATTTTTGGTTGTTGCCATAGCTTTTAAAACTACTGTATTATGATTGGCTCTCCTCACTGGCCCGGCAGTTCCTCCAACTGTGTCAATTAGTGCCTCTACTCATTCCTGGATTCCTAACAACCTGGGCAGCATTAAGAGACACTGCTAAGTCCTGCTACAGTGAAGCTTTTTACTTATTGTTTTGGGCACACCACTTCTTGAATCAAACAAAAAGAAAGCATCCCTGAGTATCCTACCACCTGGCAGTAAGCACTTACTGCCGCCCCAGAAGCTATTACCAATGGAAATGCAATACTCCTTACCCTTCTTATTAATGGGTTAAACCCCAATATCTGTAAATGGGTGCCCATGGGGCATTGTACCTCCATTGATGATTGTTACAAGGCCATCATAGAAGCAAATAACCAAGCTAAAATGGGGATCAAAAGATTCAACAATGCTCCCCCTCAACCTTGCCCTGCACCTGATAGCGCCTACAGTCAAGTAGAACACCACCAGCCCCGCTAGTAGGATAATAGCAACAAGCACCTTTGAGAGGGGAAGCTTCAGTTGATGAAGATTGAGAGTTTGGAAAAAGTCTGTGCTTTGTAGATACAAGAGTCTCTACAGCCCCACTTGACCCACACTTTCAATCTCTCCTTGCTAAAAAACCTTGCAACTATAATGTGCATGATGTTGAAACCTTGGATGTGTTCCAAATTCACAGTGACAACAATGTCCTCCAAGTCAGTCATTCAACAAATAAAATCAATTTATTGGCCTATCTCTTTTTCTTCTGTGAAAACAACCACAAGCTCCTGGTAGATAATGGGGTCAATTACACCATGGTCAAAAAGAAAGTTGCTGACTCCCAACAGCTGGACCAAGTTCCCAGCCACTTTAAAGCAGTGAACATAGAAGACTCCTGCAGATTAATAATCACCCACAATATAGTACCCTTCTCAGTAAGGATGGCCGACAAGGTGACAATATGAAGGAGCAAGATAGAGAGAAGAAATGGTAATTTCATTGAATATTAGATGATGGCCTTATAAGGAAATTGTAGGACATAAAGAGGATCAGGATGCTTCCAGATGCTTGGGAGGGAATTCAGAAGACATTCTAGAAGTAGGATAAGTTGAGAATATTAGAAATTATGCAACAGCTGTGTTTGAATTGCCAATCTTGACAAATTCATGAATATTGTGATTCACAACACAGAGCAGCAACTAGTGGAATACAGAGCCCGCACCTCAGACAAACTCCCCATATACCTTCCTGTAGAGAAGGTAACCTTCAGCTAGGGGTGGTGTCAAAAAAGCTGGGCCAACCCCCAAAAGATTTCAGCACAAGAGACCCTGCATTGCTCAAGCCAACTTCCCCATCACTTGAAGCCAAATTCAGAAGTCAACTTGAATTACCAAATATAGAAAACATAACTAATGTTGATCTCATCCCAGTGGTAGCTTAATTTGACGCTTCAATCCTTACCAGGATAAAGCCACCCCCTTGCCTAATCCAATTAATTGATCAACACAATTGTGTTCCTCCTAAATGATTCACCATAACTACATGATCCATATATCTTAATAAAGATAATTATCTAGTTTTCTGTCATTTTCTCTATGTAGCTATGCTAATACAGCAGTCATGACAGTTTCCTAAATTATGAATTGAGAATATAGATCAATCAACCTTTAATAAATTTATATTCAACAAAATTATTTTTAAATCAGTGGTTCAACACTTGAAACCACAGAAAAGTGGCTTGTAAGCTGTAATTTTTACGGTGGTAACAGCTTTGAAACCCCGGGCAGGAATCAAACCTGCTCCTAGCCGCCAGGCAGGGCAAGCAGGCAGGGGAGATTTGACTGCATCTGGATTTGCTTTGAAAAGCAAAAATCAAGGTGCAGGAACCACTCCTGCCCTGGTGGCAGCTGCAGGCCCCATTTTGGGTCCCAAAAGCTATGATCAAGCCTTGGTGGGTTTGGCTGGGCCTGGGCAGGCTAATTTTAGCTGCCCAGTGCTCTCAGTTCAAGCCCACCCTACACTTAGTAATTTGGGGCTCTCAATTGGGAACCCCTTTTTAATCAAGTTCCTTCACATCAGAAATGCCTGTCAATACAGTCCAAGAATATTGATCAAATTGGGAAAACTCCCATGACTCATATAGCCAAACCTGCCAGAACCAATGACCAGCCAGGCCAAGGGGTGCCATCAAAAAGCCAAACAACTGTTCCTGAAAACCCCAGAAATAACCATGAAGTAGCCAACCAAACAGCAGAACCTGATATGCCAAGCCTTACCACACAGATAGCACCAGAAGAATTATCAGAGGCACTTGCATGTGAGTAAGTACATAAATCAGAAGAACCTGAAAAAGTTTTGTATCATAATCCTTACCAATAAAATTGTTATGAACCTTTGGTTCACCAATCTGAATCCATACTTATTTTTGATAATCTTTCATCTGCAATCAACCAAGCGTCAGTACCTATCCTAAGGGATAGATAGCCAGACTCTAGTTAAAAAATAAAAACCTTTGACTACTACCTCTCACCCAAACCTCTGTTTAGCCCTGTGCACTTCACTGAGTATCCCCCAAACCCTGATCACAAAACCTGGACCTTGGAAGCTTTCAGTGTTACACCTGACCAAACGCCCCCAAGAAACCATAAAAAATTGTCTTTGACAGCAGAGAAATCACTATATATCCTTTGTTCTTCAATGGGAAATACAACAATACTGCTGCTTAACTGGTCCCCATAGAACCACCTCTAACACCCAAACCAACCATCTTAAAACCACCCACTTCTGATGCCACTGACCAGAATAGTTGATTCCTGGGTGTTGTGTTCAGCTCCTGGGGACAACATCCAGGAGGACACAGCAGAAAATCTTTATCACAAAAGATTTGAGGTTTTAGCTAGCCTTGGGTTAACCTTCAGGGCAAAATTAAGGGCACATACCTTAATTTCCTGGAATACAAGCTGGGTAATTCCTTTTGGCAAAAAGGAAAGGAAAAAGCTTAAAGAATATTAAAACCAACAAAAATATGGATAAACTTGTCTTTATTAGGAGAAGTGATTATACTTAAATAGTAGACAAGCAACAATGATCACTCATTAGGTAGACAGAGTGGCAGAAGGGGTCACATTGGGTTGAAATCATACCAGGATAAGTCAAGGGATGATATGGCAATCCAGAATGGGTGGACATTGTAATTAACTCATCTGAGGAAGGCAAGGAATATCTAAAGTCAAAAGCAAAACCAGCCAAATCTTTGGACATATTATTATTTGAAGGCCATATTGAAATAGCATTAATGGCACAATTTCTGAAAAACTTAGTTAACAGTTTGCCCAACTTTTGAGCTTTGCAATTAGGATGGGTAATAATAGGCATTATGAGAACTACTGTGACAATGGCCAGGTCAAAGCACTGCCACATAAAAAACAAGCTACAAAGCTCTACCTGCTTGCAGCAACCATAGGTTTAAATCTAAAAATTGATTGCATGTGGGTGGTGGTGAGAAAAATTGGGTCTGAGCGGGGAGTGGATGCCCTGCATTCAGTTTTGCAGATTTTAACTGCCTGGGTATTGAACCCTGGCCTTCTAACAGGTCAGTTAACAGCTTAAATAACTATCACTGATGGTTTTAGTAAGCTTAGTAAATATTATACACAAGGAGACCACCTGATCAAGATGTACCCCAGAGCCTTAAATAAGATGATATTCAACAACTACCTTAGTAGTTTTATATTTATAATTTGATGAAATATATTTCCTCATGACCCACTTATTTCAATACCATCCCATAAGATCTTTAATACTGAGATGGTTAGACTCTTCATTTCTGCTGCTCTGAGAACCTGAAAATCTGCCACCCCTCTGAAACAATTCCTGAAATTTGTAGAAATGTGTGTGGAACCATCTATGCTGCTGACTTCTTGGCACTGGATCAGATCAAAGCCTTATTCCTTTACCTGTGCACTGCAATATTCTGGGCTTTGCCATATTCTCTCTTTAAAGGCTATCATCTGCAAGCAAGTCTGCACTCTCTCCTCCTCATTGGTAATATCATCCTTATTTGGATGTATATTCTCCATAAGATCAATTATGACAAGCTTTCTCTATAATTCATCATGACTTTCATTGGTTGTAGGGCTAATATGCCAGCCAACTCTGATGAAGTCTTGGGTGGAACTATGACATTGGCTGCCTCAAATCCTTGGATATAAACAAATGGGGAGTGGGTAGATCACATCAAATATTGTGCCCAGTGAAATACTATAATGTGTATACCTGATGTGCTATACATTGTGAAAGCTTGAGAAGGAGATATTCCTTAAGCTACAAGTAAAGTACAGTAGTTTTCATCCCTGCAGGGATCAAAGAAAATCAAGCCAGCCTAAAACAAAATCAACTTAGCTTTAAAAAAAGGAATATAATCAAATCTATTAGTAATTAATGGGGTTATCAATTTTGTTTTGAGTTCAGTTAATTTCATACTGATGTCACAACATCTTTGATTACTCCATCTTGGGGAATTAACACCCCAAGCAGATCACCAAACAATTCACCAAATGGTTCACTGTCCAGTCAATAAACTGGTGGCACCATTATCAGTTAACCATCTATGACAGGGATCACTTAATTCATGGTCCTAAATGTAACACAACTTTATTAAGCCTCATGACTCAAGAGGAACATTACTCAGATAAGCCCCATGTCCCCCATGACATACATGGACGGTATGTGGCTTGTCATGATACTATATATTACTCTATATTCATATTCAATAAAGTATCATTCTCTTCTTAAATCTTCCCCTCTTTTTCCGTTTATTATACTTCCCAGAAGTATAAACTTGACACTGAGCTGAGTAAATTTCACTTTAGGCTGACTTGATTTATTTGATCTCTGCAGGGTTGAAAACTACTGTATTGAACTTTACTTATAGTAAATATAGTAGAATTTTAAAAATAGTACTGTCAGAAAATTGCGGACCATGGTATTTTATCATCTGCCAGATGATACCCTAAGTCTTCTAACATTAGGAAAGTACAGAGAACCTGTGACTTTGGCATAACCTTTGACCCGGAATATTTTGTTGTCATCAGAAGTAGCAAGTCTGACAGGGCCCAAGGCCCAAAGGATTTGGGACGGTTCTTCCTACTTCTGGATATAGGTTCACAAGTTGTTGTGTCCATAGTTTACTATAGGGTTTAATATTGTATGGCAACAGTATAACCTTTTGCTCTCCACTTAATTAGAATCAAACTAAGGGAAGGATTCGAAATATCATCTCTTTATTAGAAGGCTGATATTGAGGCTGGCCCAGCTGCCTGCGTTTATCCGAGTTAGCTCTGGCCCAACCTTGAGTGTGTGCGGTTTGTGACTGAAGCTCGTTTGACGGCTTCCACAGCTCAGTATCCTTTCTTAAGCTGTGCAACTATCCCTCAATCTGAGTGGAGTAGCTGTGAACCTGGACCACATTCCAGGTGGCTAGCTAGCCTGGCTGGCTACTAGTTGATGGAGATGATTCTTCACTTAATCAGAGCTAACCTAATACAATAGCCTCAAAGCCTTTTATCCTAGAGTGTTTGGCCTGACGACCCAGTCTACTTTGGGCTCTTCTAGAAGTGTTTCAGATGATGGCCCATATGATGACCTTTGTTCTGGAATGTAATTAAAGTTTAGAATAGTAATTATTTATGGGAAGCACATTTGAAGTGGTTGTTGAGGCGGACTAATTAATTGCACAATATCTGCATGTTTCACTATTAATTAGGAATAGGGATTTTGCAATTGCCAGGATATGATTTGATCATTTGAATTCATTGATTCCACAAACCCGCGGCCCGCATTAATTTGTTGAAACCATTCCTAAGAGTGATTAACTGCTGGCCCGCGTTTTTTTGTTGAATCTGTTAATTAGTCAATATCCAGAAATCCTAACAAGTACCATGCTTAAAATTATCATTTCTTCTATTTGGATCTCTCAGTCTTAAATATATTTAATGAGTATTTTTTGCAAAAACTCTAATAATTTTACGTAGCTTTACTTCTGTATTCAATTCATTTAAGCTCCTTGTCATTAAATTCCGTTGGTTTCTTTGCTTCTAGGATCCATACTTTGACCTACTATTTAAAATTTACTTTCACATATATTTTCAAACTTTGTTGAATGTGATACCAATTAGTTGGATCAAAAGTAATACATAAGCAGCCTGGCTCAACCAAATTACATCGCCAATAAAAT
The DNA here is from genome assembly GCA_014839935.2 of Entomophthora muscae. Lineage (NCBI taxonomy): Eukaryota > Fungi > Entomophthoromycota > Entomophthoromycetes > Entomophthorales > Entomophthoraceae > Entomophthora > Entomophthora muscae. The sequence goes on along the minus strand of QTSX02000288.1, from coordinate 72,912 downwards.
ACTGGCATCAAACTTTTTAGGCGAAATTTGAACAAGAGCTGAGTTACTTTCCGACTGGCCACAAAACAAGATTTACAAGCAGTTTTGGAAAAGTAGCTTGATATTGGGACCAAACATGATTAAGTTTTATGAGCCCCAAGAATGAGGTTGAAATAAATAAAAACTAATATGAGGTAAGAAGAAGGGAAGCTGAGTAAAGTATAAAAACTCACTTAACCCTGGTAAAGCAATTTGGAATTGATGTTTGAAATACTGGAACCACTGCTAAAAAGTAGTAAACTGCCTAATTGATGCTTAGCAAACCAAATATAGATAATGGTAATTTAAGGATATGAGATTTACCTTGAAGATTACTGGTGTTTAGACTTGATTCTATTCTTTACAAGTTTAACGAGTCGATGGATAATAAGCCGAGAAAACCAAGGGGTAAGGGCGGCCGAAAACACAACTCGAATTGGGCCTGCTAATTTAACCAAAACGTACGACATGACTAGGTTTACAAAGGTGAGATGAACCAATATGAAAAGAGGACTCTTCTTGGCCAAACGTTTTCAAGACATATCGGGCAGGCTTTGCGGCTACCTCAAAAGTTTCTGGACTAAGCGTTTTGAGATCAAAGGGCTGAAGCCCAGAATACTGGAGAAATAGGAATATTGCGCCTAAGGGAAGGATGGCAGTGATTTCATGAAGTATAAGGAAGGATGTCAAGTGACTTCCTGGCGAAGTTTTAAATTCATTATAATACGAGGAAAAGCTCCGCCACTTGAATTTTGAAGCATTGTGAGGTGATCTTTCTGAAGCCTCCTTTAGTTGGCTTGAAGCGTAAGAAAATCCGACTGAACGAGGAGCTATTGGTGTTCTGGGCGGTAGCCTAACTGCCAGGTATTTACTTTGAGGCAGAACATTGCCACAGAAAAGTCTAGATGGTGGTACGAAATTATAGTCCTTTAGAATAATGTTTTTACACGTAGATCCCAGGGAAAGAAGTGTGATGGGATGCAGAGATGAGGCTCTGAATATAGACATAATATCAGATAATAATGGAATATTTGGAAGCCAACAAGTTGAGGGATGAATCAAGCAAGGTTTATCAGAGATTTATCAAAGATGTCTATGACGTTTACATTTTGTTTCAGCGAATTTGAGTTATGAAACAAACAGGCCCCAAATTCAAAAAAGGCCTTGTCTTTAATTCGTTACATCATCAATAGAACAAAACTGATTTATCAAGTAAATGGCGATAACCAAAAGGGGTCTTGGAGTGGGAAAGCATCTGAGATAAACAAATTGTTCCAAGTCTTAAATCTTGATGGGTGATGGTTGGCTTAGTTAGGAGTGAATGGAAAAGGCAAGGCAAAATGTAGTCTGGACTGGGGATTCTGAATCAACAAGGAAAATGAAGCTGTATTGCAAAGGCATGATATCTAAATAATATATAAGCATGTGGCTATTACATTTCTTAATCATTGATCTATGAGATGAGACCAAGATGTAAGCATTAGCTAACAAAACTGCTTTTATCAAGCAGTATCTGGTTATACTAGCTACGTTGTGAGCTCTAGATTCACTCACCTGAAACCTTGCTTTTTATCATTATACGCTGGCCTAATAATTTAACCCATAATAGCGGCTAGTTTGGATCATGTCACAGAAGATACGCCGCTTATATTGCGGAGATTCCCAACAATTGATTTTGACACCAGAGGCACTTCATGGCTGAAAGAAGAATCAATAAGAAAGGATAAAGTTGGAGGTAGTTTAGTCAGCAATACTTTTCTAATCCTTGCTTAGATGCTTGGCATAATCTTACCACTGGTTTTGATACTGGCGTTTTACATTATCCGGTTATTTCCTTGATTCCTTCTATTATAATCATTTTGGTCATGTGGAATATAAAACCTTTGGATGGGCTTACTTCCACTAGCATGCATGCCCTCAGTGTTTTTTCTGGGTAAAGAACCCTGCCTTTTTATCTCTTTAAACATAACTCTTTATAGCTTTGTGTTTGCGCTTCTTTTCTCACAGTATGAAGTATCAGCTTTGGTTGCATTCGCTCTGGCTATTTTGGCTATCAGTAAAAACTTCATTTGCACTGCTTCTGGTGGAAAGAGAATTGACTGTCATTTGTGTGGGACTGATGGCTATGCCTGTGATGGCTACAAAGTAATCCCTTCGCCTAACTTTGCTTATAGTTTAAGAGTGCCTTTCATGTTGCAGTTTCGGGGTAAAAATATTCCTTTTTATATTCTGTTCTCTAAAGCTTTGGTGTTTTTTAGTCTGTCTAGCGATATTGTCTGGCTTGTGTTTTGTGCCTTTCATATAGGAAAGGGTTAGAGCTATTTAAATTGCCTATTGATTTCGTAGCTGTTGAAGTATCTGGATTCGGGAAAAGAATAGCCCTTCATTTGATTTCTTTGATGGGAAAGACACCTCTTGGCCTGGGGATGAGCTTTTGTTTGGCAGGTATAAATCTCAAGTTAAAGTATTAACCTGTCAGAATTTGTTTTAGCCCCCTTCATTCCATCAAACAGCGCACGTGGAGGCGGAGTAGTTGCTCCAATAGTTACTTCGGTGATTGAAGTTATCAATTCTAATGGGGCTGGTTCAGATTCAACCAACGCTTTCCTTATTCTTGTTGCGGCACAAGCTAATCTAATAAGTTCATCTCTTTTTCTTACTGGGCAGGCTCCCAACCCTCTTGTTTCTGAGAAGGCGATGCATGTTTTCAACATTCATTTCGGCTTTATGGGATGGCTTACAGGCAACTTCTTGCCTGGCTTCTCTACCCTTTTAATAATGCCCGTGTTTCTTTTTTATTTATTGAAGCCCAAATCATACGATGGAACGGCGCTACTAAACGTGATTAATGACCAACTAGATGACATTGGTCCCCTTTCCTGGAGGGAATGGGTTAGTTTTGGTTATCAACCGCTGATTTTTTTAGAAACTGGTTATTGTTCTTTTGAGTTGTCTCACGTTTTGGTCAACTGAGAGCCATACAGGATTAAACAATGCATTGATAGCATTTATGGGACTTGTGATTATGTTACTTACTGACGTCATTACGTGGGAAGAAGTATCCAAGAATACCAAAGCTGTAATCTCGTTTAAAACCATCTCATCATATTTAGTGGGACACTTTATTCTGGCTTGGAGGCTTCATTGTAATTGCTGAGCAGCTATCGCTGCTAAATGTAACCGACTGGATCGGACAAAAGATATCCTCAGTCCTCATCATGTACTCCTTCTCACCCATCGGAGGGGCAGTGACCCTGGGCATCTTATACTTTTTTTCAATGTACATGTTTTCGTCTTCTACTGGCCACATTGTTGCTCTGGTTGGGCCTTTTTTCGAGGCTGGAGATGCACTCAAATGCCCACCTAGACTGTTAATCCCCTTGATTGCATATTTCGGTTCCCTTTGTTGCTGCTTGGTAAGCCTAGCTGGTGTATATTTGCTAATTCAAAAAAGACTTCTTATTCTACAGGTATTGTGAAACATTATGCTTGGTCTTTAACGAATAGGTGCGTTGGCAATTTACTTTGGACAAGGGCATGTCTCCAGATCACGGTGGTTTCTACTAGGAATTTATTTGGGGTTTTTGTATATTACGATCTACTTAACATTAGGCATGGGCTGGTGGAAGCTCTTAGGGTGGTGGTGAAAGGTTAGCTTTGCGCCTCAAGGCTTCTCGTAGCTTTAATAAATTTGGTAAATGTATTTCAATAATATAGCAAGTTTAATCAAAGAATTTAATTCTTATTATCAAGATAGAATTTGCTAAATTTTAAAAATCACCACATAAACCATTTTTTGACGCAAGCCATTGTAAACTTGAAGCACCATCTCAACATGCTTTAAGTTGATATTTCTGTTCAATTCAATTTTACATTTCATTTAACTTATATAATTTATCACTGCAATGCAAAATATGGGGAATCAAACTTACCGGATAACCAAGTAGAAACCCACAATACAAACCACACCCAACTTATGACCATATATAAACCCAACTAAAACTATTGCAATTTTAAATCTGTTGATTTGAATGCAGTCAAGATTTACATAATCTGAATATACAGGAATGTGATGGGGTTGAATTCTTAATAAAAACAAACTCCCTTTAAGTCCATGCATCCCAGTCCAATCTGCTGCTACCAGGTTTCCTGGATATTATAGGGTGACTAATCCCTTGTCTTAAATTCTCATTGTCAAATGAAAGAAAATATGGTCAATGTTAAAACAGCAGGTGTGACACCCTGGAACAGTTTTGAGTCAAACAAAAATATAAATGACTAAACTTGATTCACCCAAGACTCAAAGCCAGGATGATACAAGCCGAGTCTGCCAACTACAACACCACCTTTAATAACTCCAAAATAAGGGACATAGCTTATTTTCCTAAGGAATAGTGCCTCAAATAGTGATCCAACTATCTCATTGAAAGCCATAACCTAATTATATAATTTCTTATTCAAAAATAAAGTCATCTGTCAAAACAGTGTGGTTGAACCCCAGCAAAGTTCCGCCCAAGAGACCCTGTGCCACTCAAACTGACTTTCTCACAACTTAAAGCCAAATGAGAAGTCAACTCAAGTTTTCAAGCGAGGCAACAAGAACCAGTGACAATATCTACTTGGTTGACAGCTCAATTTGGTGCTTGACTCATTAAAAGTATCAAGCTACCCCTGTCCAATCCAATTGATTGATTGTCACAAACATGTTTGTTGAGCCTTTTGCATTACAGCCCCACAATTAATTGAGATTGTAGAGCACATAGCATTTGCTTGAATACAGTCATATGTGAGGATATGAATAATATTGTATCAGAGGGGCCAGGATCAAATGGAAACATGATTATTGTCCAGAATTGGCTTCTGATCACACAGAAGCACTTAAGGATTAGGATAAAGGTCAACCAGAATAAAGATAGATCAAAGATGGTTCAAAGATCATTTTATTGCATTTGATTAATTCTTCTTATACCTTCTGCAAGGTTAATCCCTGGGCTGCTAGCAATTTCTTCTAGGACATTCTAACACACCCCTTATTTGGGTAATTATTAATCTAGGTTTGGCGCTTATTGCACGTCAACCAATAGAATATCTTCATCTTCACCCAGAACAGGTGGTCCTTGCTGACATGGAATAATTTAGTTACTTCAGGATCACTTCCTACTTTTCTGACATACTCTGTTACGGTAGGAAATCAAATGTAAGGGATAGTGTGCCCTCATAAAATCTGAAATCAGCAAAGAACCACAGCCAAACCCCTGAAAGAAATTGACGGCTTAAATGCCGTCATAGACAAAAAAGGGTCAAAGCTGGAGTTGCCCAAATAGCCCTCAAAAATCTGGACCTGCCTTATTTTTCCCCAAATAATTATGACAAGAAAATTACATGTTATACATTATTTGGGAATGGCAGTTCACAAGACACTGGTTGCCAATTTTTTTGTATTATGACGTCATTGTCAGGAAGCCAGGCATAGGTGGATGCATTGGTTGGCTTGGGACAGAATACGGCCAGGCCAGAGGGTAATGCCCACCATAGGATGGGTGCTAACTTGATAATATAGGATACAGATTGCCCAAGCAAAGACCAGGGCCCTGAATTGGGCACCATATTGTCTATTATTCCCGTCAAAGTAATGTAGAGTGCTCCAAACAGTTGGGTGGACTTAGTCTCGGCTGCGGTGGGAGTCCCCATTGGGCGGTCAGGTTGCGGGGTTAAGGGTGGAGTCATGGGAACAAAGTAGGCAGGCAGATAATTGTACTTGTCTTTGAACAATAAAGGCAGCACCTTGTACCACTTTCCTTCACATCCTATGCATTCAGTTTATCTAGTCCTTGCCAAGGGATTGGCAATGAGGATGGTCTCCAAGTTGTACTCCGCGTAGACAGGGTTGGGTGGGTATTCGGTAAAATTCACAGATCCAAAGAGGGCTCCTGGGGGACAGTATAGTGCCTGGGGAGGGTCGGCAGGTTGGTCTCCAGAGGGGGCGGTTGCCTGATGGTCTACTTGGCTGGAGTTAAGATGGAAGATCACTAAGACTAGATAAGGTAAGATTTGTTCAAACCAAAGGTTCATAAAACTTTATTATCAAAAATGACAATATGGCCATCACCATATCACCAGGGCTTTTATACCATGGGTTTTTGCTTCTTCAATTTTTGCAGGGTTCAGGTTTGAAGACAAGGCACTGGAGGGGCATGGATCTTGGCTTAGAGTCTTGAGGGTGGCAGATCCAGGTTGTGTCTGCTCTGGTGAATAGAAGTGGCAATGCTTCATTCTGCCGCCACTGTTCACTATGTCACCTGAGTAGTTCAATTGTACTACCCATTCTGGACAGAAGACTGGCAGTTTCTGGTGGTCATTAGCAGAGTTTACAGTAGATTTTTTTAACATCCTTAAGGCAAGCTACAACCTCTGCATAGGTCCAGATCTTTGGTGGAGCAAGGTTGGCATAAATCTGGTGACCATTTGGGTAATTGTCCTCGGGAGACTGGCAGGTCTTGGAGTAACCCGTCAACTTGGGTTTGCAATTTAAAGATGTTGTAACTGTGCTATTTTAGCAGAGTTACAAGGGGAAAAATATTTAGAAACTAGATAATAGTCTTTATTGAGAGATAGTGATTATATAGTCATTGTGAATCAAGGATAACAGGAATATGATTATGTTGATCACACGGTTGGATGGTGAAGGGGGTGGCTTGATCCTAGTAATGAGTCAAGCACTAAAACGAGGTATCCACCATAAGGGATCATCATTTGTTTGTGTTGCTGGATTTGAAAATTTGAGTTGACTTCCTAGTCTGGCTTCAAGTGACTAGATAATTGGATTGCAGGTCACAAACCTGCTTACTTGGAACCTTGCTGGCGGGTTGAGCCTGCTGTTTTGACACTCCCCCCAACTGAAGGTTGGCCTCCTCTGGGGGTAGGTTGTCAGGAGCCCGGGCACCATACTGGACTAATTGTTGTTCTGTGGCGGGCAGGGCAGTTTCACATTGTTTTTGTCTTGCTTTACAGGGTCTCAGGCAATCATGGTGTAAGGTCTTGTCTTGTTTGCGCTTCCCGAGTCCTTGCATGAGGTAAGTGTTATTTTTGTTTACCTTTAGAATGATTGCTGGACCTACTTTCTCGGGTTGTAGTTTGCTTTTATCAATGTTCATGACCCAAACTTTGTCCCCAACTTCATGTCTATATTAGATGGGGACAAAGGTTTTTTGCAGACGTTCATTTTCCTTTTCTGTCTGCTCGCTGTTGGCCTCTATAACTTGAGGGTCTGAACGCGGGGGGAATTTACTTGGAATTTCCCGTTTGGGTCCTGTTAATGCTTGAATGATATTTGGCTGTGTGCTGTATACCAACTCAAAAGGGCTTTTTCCAGTGGATCTGTTCACTCAGGTTTGGCACACAAGTAGTGCATTTGATAGCTTCTTATACCAGTCTTCAGGTCTCCTGGTGGTGAGTTTGGCTAAGGCTTTCACGAGGCTATCATTGAGCCGCTCTACACGTCCATTGGCCTGTGGGTGGTATGGTATTGTCACAGTATGTTTGACCCCATTTTTAGCGAGGTATGTGTTGGTGTTTTTGGAGGTCAATTCTTTTCCTCCATTGGTTATCAGGAGTTCTGGCTTTCCAAACTTGCTGATTATCTCTTTTCCAATGAATCATTGTACGTCATTGCCAGTGTGCACCTTTACTGCTTGGGCTACTGGCCATCTTGTAGCAAATTCAATGACAGTGATGATGTATTTCTTATAATTGTGTTTCCCTGGCATGGGGCCAACAACGTCAAGGGCCCACACCTTGAAGGGTAGTTGTGTGCGGATGGGTAGTACTGACTTTGGAGGGGTTTTGCTTTTGGCAAATTTCTTGCATACCTCACATTGGTCTAGGACTTCCTGAACGTCACAATATAGGGTTGGCCACCAGGCCTTGTGCTTATGGAACTCATATAGGTTTCAACTCTTGGTGTGTCTGAGGTCTCTGTGATAGCGTAGGATGGTGTTTACTTGCTGGTGTGTGGGGATATAAGGGATAGTAGACCTGTTGGACATTTTTCTGTGCAGGATCCCATACACGTCAGCAAATAGGTATTTGTTTTTGATAACTGTTTCCTTTGTTATGTCGGTTGTACCAGGGGGGAAACCCTTGTCCTTTGTTTGTAGTATCAAGAGAGGTCAGTCTGGGTCAAGCCCATTTCCCCCTCTTGTGGCAAGGACATATAGGCGTGAGAGGGCGTCTGCCATGGCAAGCTCGGGACCAGGTTTGTACTGTATGAGCATATTAAATCTCTCCAAGAGCTCCATCCAGCAGGCTTGGCAGCCAGATAGATTTGCTTGAGTTTTGAAATATATGAGTGTCAAAACCGCAGGCTCAACCCGCCAGCAAGGTTCCAACTAAGCGGGTTTGTGACCCGCAATCCAATTACCCGGCCACTTGAAGCCAAACCCGGAAGTCAACTTGGATTATCAAATCAGTCAACATGAGCAAATGATGATCCCTCACAGTGGATACCTCAATTTGGCGCTTGACTCATTAACAGGATCAAGCCACCCCCTCTTCAATCCAGCTGTGTGATCACCAATCATGTTCCTTCTATCCATTGATTCACAATAGCTATATAATCACTATCTCACAATAAAGATTATTATCTATCCTCTAAATCTTCTTCCCCTTGTAACTCTGCTAAAACAGCACAGCTACAACATTGGTAGAACAGGTAGGCTCTCCATCCTACCTTATCTTGAAAAATTCCGCCTGTTGCCCGCACACGCTGCGGCCAACAAAACCTCGACAGAATTATGTCTGGCCTCCCGCCTAACTGGACTCTGTATACGCCTGGTACCGCAATACCTGATGGTTTTGTCCTCTACCAAAACACAGTGATCCTGCTACCCGCCTTCAACGCCATGTCTGCACAAGGTTTCTTTCAGGCACCTCCCGCAATGCCGCGACCAGCTGAAAAAACCACCATGCCTGCCTATGTAGCACAAAGACTTTGCAGTGCCGCCTTGGAACCCTTTGCGGGGGCCAACAACAACAATGCTGCTGCATGGATTCAGTCCGCCCAAAGCAAGCTGGCTCAGATGGAATGCCCACAGCATTTTTGGATCACAGAGATTTCCATTTGCCTGACCCATGACACGGGCACTTGGTGCAACAAGTGGCACAAAGAGCACCCCGACAAGAACTGGGACACTTTTAAACAGGACTTCTTGGCGAGATTTGTGCTTAAGGATACAGCACTCATGATCATATGCCAAGTAAAGAACCTGACCCAGACAGGCACCATCAAAGAACTCACCCGTGCCTACAAGAACTCTGCTACCCGCCCCATCTGACATGGCCTTTGACACTCCAGCAACACACTTCATGTACTACAACGCTCTCAAGTTGCACGTAATGAGACATGTGAACCTGGGCCAAGTTACCAACCTACAAAGCCTGTACAGTGAAGCAGAAAAAGCAGAGCAAACATCCAACGCTCTGCACAAGGCACAGACTGGGAAACAAGAGAGACCCAAGGACTCACATTCAAGTGGGCGTTCCTCTCAACCACCTCCTGGAGGCAACGGCAACAACAATAACCACAAGCCCACAGGTTTAAATGGGAACAGAAATAACGGCCAATCAAATTGTACCCATTTCCGTGTTACCGCACCCAAGGCAACCAAGATGAGGGAAAAGCCCGGGGAGAGCACTAAGAAAGCCAAGCTCTCCCCACGCAGCTCCTGACTTGCCCAAGAATGAATACCGACCCGAGGACGTGGGCCAATGCCCAATGATCCAAGTGCCCTCAGAAGACCTGGTGCTATATACCATCGCCAGACATCCCAATAAATTGATGTCTTACCCTTTCCACTTTTGCAGTTACACAGGCTCAGATCTCTTGGACTTGACACAGATCAAACTTTAGTCAACATCAGCTTTGTGGATAAATTCAAGCTGGCCACTAATCCTTTGCAGATTAAAAACATGGTCCTGGCTGATGAACATCACATTGCTGTGACAAAAGAAACTGCCCCTTCTCCATCATGCTTGAGAACCTCCACTCCACCATCCAAGGTCCCGTCATTGACTTCCCCAAGTTTGACATTGTACTGAGACTAGACTGGTTACGGAAAAACAACCCCCACATGGACTGGGCAACCTCAGTGTTGACCATCAAGCGTGAAGGTGTCAACCATCAAATCTACCCAGCCTCTGTAGACCAACTTCTACAAGACCATGTCTTATACGCATCACAGAGACCTCAGATGAGAAGGAAAACCTTAAAGCTATTGACTGGGACTCCTGCCAGTATGAAATCATACACTTCAAGGATCATCTAGACACCTCCACGCCGCAAGACTGCAACATTGTGGCCCGTCACCCAGAAATCTTTAAGGAAGCATTACCTGGTCTACCCCCTGAGAAGCACATCCAACACTCCATCCAACTCAAGGGGGCCGTACCCAAGGCACACCCCATTTATAGGCTGACCCCAAACAAGGACAACACCCTGTGCGCCTATCTCAAGGAAGCTCTGGAAAAAGGACTTATCCGCCCCTCACAGTCTCCCTTTGAGGCCGCCGTATTCTTTGTGGCCAAGAAGGACGGTACCTTACGCCTGGTCACAGACTACTGCGCCTTGAACAAAGTCACCATCAAGAATTGTTACCCCTTACCACTAATTGACAATCTCTTTGATGCCTTGGGAGGAGCCTCCGTCTTCTCCAAAATTGACCTAACTGCAGGATACAATCAGATTTGTATCAAGGAGGAAGACATCCCTAAGACAGCCTTCTGCACCAAGTACGGTTCCTACAAATGTGTGGTACTCAACTTTGGCATGACCAATGCCCTGTCCATCTTTGTAACCTTCATTAACAAAGTGTTTGCACCACACATAGGCAGGCATGCCCTTGTGTACCTGGACAATATTATCATCTACAGCCCCTTGGTGGAACAGCACCACAAGGACCTGGAGGAAGTCTTTGCAACCCTGGCACAACACAAACTGCTGGCCAAGCCCTCCAAATGCCAGTTCTTCCGAGAGCAACTACCCTTCTTAGGACACATAGTCTCAAAAGACGGCATCAAACCCAACAGTCAGAAGATACAAGCCATCTGCAAGATGCCACCCCCCAAGGACAAGTCAGAACTACACACCTTCTTGGGAATGGTGGCCTATGTACAACGCTTCATACCTGACTGTGGCGTCTTGACCGCCCCTTTGTCCGCCATAACAGGCGCCAAGTCCAAGTTTGTATGGACCCCTCAATGTGACCTCTGTTTTAGACGCCTCAAGGAAAAACTTATGACAGCTCCCATCTTACAATACCCCAAACAGGATGGCAAATACCAGATGGAAACTGACGCCTCAGATGCATCCATTGGGGGAGTTCTGCAAATTAAGAATATTGACAGCAACTTCCTGCCTGTAGCCTACGAGTTGCGTAAGCTGACAGATGGCAAGTGTAGATACCCTATCCACAACAAAGAACTCCTGGCCATCGTACACTGCCTTGTCAAATGGCGCTGTTACCTGGAACGGCAGGAAGAATTCACAGCATTAACCAATCATAAGTCACTCATCTATTTCAAGACACAGGCAAACTTGTCACGCCGCCAAGCGCGGTGGATGGAAGTCTTAGAAAGGTTTAACATGCTCATCTAATATAAGCCTGGGGCCAAACTTGCCATGGCAGACGCCCTGTCCCGCCTGTATGTCCATGATTCTAGGGGAGAGAATGGGCTTGACCCAGACTGGCCTCTCCTAGTACTCCGTACAAAAGACAAAGGGTTCCCCACAGGCACAACCAATATCACCAAAGAAACGGTCATCAAGAATGAGCACCTCTTTGCTGATATATACAGGACTCTTCACAGAAAGATGTCAGATGGCACGACTATCCCCTACATTCTCACACATCAACAAGTCAATACCATTCTTTGCTACCACAGAGATCTTGGACATACCAAGAGCCAAAATCTGTACAAATTCCTAAAACATAAAGCCTGGTGGCCAACCTTATACCGCAATGTCCAAGAAGTGTTAGAACAGTGCAAGGTCTGCAAAAAGTTTGCCAAAAGCAAGACCCCGCTTAAGTCTGTACTCCCCATTCAAACCCAACTACCATTCAAGGTATGGGCTCTGGACATCTTAGGCCCCATGCCAGGAAAGCACAACAACAAAAAATACATCATTACAGCCATCAATTTTGCGACAAGGTGGCCAGTAGCCCAAGCGGTGAAATTGCACACCGGTAATGACATCTGACAATTCATTGGCAAAGAAATCATCAGCAAGTTTGGAAAGCCAGAACTCCTGATAACCAATGGGGGCAAATAATTGACCTCCAAAAACACCAATGTGTACCTTGCCAAAAATGGGGTCAAACACACTGTCACTACACCATACCATCCACAGGCCAATGGTTGCGTAGAGAAGCTCAATGGTAGCCTTGTGCAAGCCCTAGCCAAACTCACTGCCAGGAGACCTGAAGACTGGTATAAGCAGCTACCAACTGCATTACTTGTGTGCCAAACCCAAGTGAACAGATCCACAGGGAAAAGCCTGTTTGAACTGGTATACGGCACACAGCCTAATATCATTCAAGCATTGACAGGGCCCAAACTGGAAATTCCAAGTCAAGTCCCCCCTCGCTCAGATCCTCAAGTAATGGAAGCCAACAGCAAACAAGCAGCCAAAGAAAAGGAACACTTACAAAAGACCTTCATTCCCATCTGTCAAAGACACAAAGTTGGGGACAAAGTCTGGGTCATGAACGTTGACAAAAGCAAACTACAACCCAAAAAAGTAGGGTCAGTGATAATCCTAAAGGTAAACAATAATAACACTTACCTTGTGCAAGGGCTCAGGAAACAAAAGCAGGACAAGACGCTACACCACAACCGCCTACAACCTTGCAAAGCAAGACAGAAGCAACAAGAAACTGCCCTGCCTGCCACCAAACAACAACTGGTTCAATATGGCGTCCGGGCTCCTGAAAATCTCCCTGACAACCTGCCCCCTGAGGAGGCCAACTTTCAGCTGGGGGGTGTCAAAACTGCAGGCTCAACCTGCCAGCAAGGTTCCAACCAAGCGGGTTTGTGACCTGTAATCCGATTATCTGGCCACTTGAAGCCAGACTAGGAAGTCAAATTGGATTACCAAATCAGTCAACATGAGCAAATGATGATCCCTCATGGTGGATACCTCAATTTGGCGCTTGACTCATTAGCAGGATCAAGCCACCCCTTCTTCCATCCAGCCGTGTGATCACCAATCATGTTCCTTCTATCCATTGATTCACAATAGCTATATAATCACTATCCACAATAAAGATTATTATCTATCCTCTAAATCTTTTTCCCTTGTAACTCTGCTAAAACAGCAAAGTTACGACAGTGGGGCAAGTGAGTTGCGCAGAATCAGGAAACCAAATGATTGAATTTCCCGGTTTGGAAACAGACCCATTTTGAAGGGCAAAAGCAAAAGAGAGCAATTTGTCCTTGAAATACCCATCAAAGGCAAAATCAAAACATTGTGAATTGCAGCATTCATGACACAAGCCTTGGGGATTTGGCTGGGCCTGGGCAGACTAATTTTAGCTGCCCAGGAATCCCAGTTCAAGCCCTCCCTCCATTTAGTATTTGGGGTTCCCAATTGGGAACCCCTTTTTTAATCAAGATGAACAGCTTCATAAATGCCTGTCAGGCTAGTCTCAGTTTAGTAATTGAATTTTAGATGACCCCATGACATCTACAACCAGTTCTGCCACAGCCAATGACCATCCCAGAAAATATAGGCCACTAGCAGGCCAAACAGTTGTCCCTGAAGACCTTAAAAATAATTCTAAGCCAGCCAACCAGATAACAGAATTTAAGATGCCAAACCATGCCTGTCAGGCACTCACCCACTAGGGAGTAAACCCCCTAGGTGATGAATGATTGCAGAGGGATTTAATCCCGTGATCAGGAATCCCACAGGTATGGAGACCATTCCCAAATGGAATAACTCCCCCAGAAGTTGGTATCTGCCTAAGAGGGGATTAAAGCGGCCCAGGAAGAAGTACACAACAAGGTAACTTAACAAAAAGGCCAAAGCCAAAGGAAAAAACACTTGAGGTTTGTTTGTTGAAGGAGAGGAACCATAAACCTTGGTTTCTTCACACACAGGAGGATTGTTGGGAATGGGACTTGCTGTATACCAGACCCCTGGAATCACACGGCGCCAGGAGCTATCCAGAAACTGGGAATCTGCCGTTGTCCTTGAGTCAGCGCGGGAACCTACAGAGACACTGGCAAAAACCATTGAAAGCAGGACTATCCAAAGTAACCATTTATACCCAAGCCACTTTCCATGAGGAGTCTTGGGCAATTTCATGGCCTTGGAAATTTAGAGGTTGTATAAAAATAAAAGATTAACAAACAGTCACTTGGGTGAATGTAGACTTTATTGATTGAACAAATACTTGAATAGAGCTTACCAGCTTTTTATAGCATGGTAGCAGAAATAATATATGGAAAGGAATTTGGGAAGGTTGGGGATAGATTGGGGATAACATGGAGATTTGGCAGTTGGAACATTCAAAACTGGGGATTATACCTATTTCATTATAGTTTCCTCAAACCTCAATATTATGGTATTGCCCCTTAACCTCTGGAGAATCATTGTTTGGCATGGCTTGAATGGTTTTATTTTCCCCACAAAAAATGGAGGACCAGGAGATAAGTTAACAGCCTTACTGGAAGGAGTAGACACCAAAAGACCCAAAACCAGGCCTAGAACGGTGTCCGCTTCATACTTAATGCTAACGTCACCGGGTGTAACTACCAAGGGAATTGAATTGTTGTTGCCAACTGATGATTGGTTGCAGTCAAATTTTGGAGGTAATGATTGGTTCAAATTAAGACTAACAGTTGTTGAATTTAAAGTTATATCATTCAAACTCAATTCTGTCCCAGGTTCAAGTTTTGTTGAAGTCAAAAGGGATTTGGAAGACATTTCTGGTTCCAATTCAGGTAACAAAGAACAGATATTACTTACTAACCCAACCTTTTTAGAAGTTTCAGGAAAAAACAAAGGGACCCTATTTTCTAATTCTTTAAAGGTTGGAGAATTGTTGTCAAGGATGTTGACCAAGACATTCATGACAATGCCACCCAGATAGCACATGAAGAATGCCCAGATGGGCCTACAGGTGAGTGACTATATAAGTCAAGAGCATCAGTGAGGCTCTGAATTGTCATTTTTACCAAATAAAGTTTGTTATGAAACTTTGGTCCACCAACCTATTTCCTTACATATTTCTGATTCTCTTCCACCTGCAACTGCCCCAAAAAAACCCAGATTGTCCCCAGGAGTTGAATATCAAGACCCCACTAGAAACCCAGAAGCTCTTGACTACTATTGACCCCTGAAGCTCTGTTTGGCCCTATGCACTTCACTGAATATCCTTCAAACCCGGATCAAGAACCCTTAACTCTGGAAGATTTGCAGTGGTACACCCGCCTAGGGCTGCAGCGTCCCACCCTGGACAAAACCCGGATTCTGTCCAAAGTTTCTGAAATGTGGAAGGTAATATATTTTCTATTTAAGATTGATTTTAAACCCAATCTTCTGGAATACAGAAAAAATAATATATTTATCTGGGGGTGGGAAGCCACAGCCCTACACCCGCCCCAATGCTCCCAAAGATCCTTACCACATTGTAAATTCACTGCCCCCCTGGCATTGGATTGCACTATCTTCCCTTACCGCACTAAGGTCCAAAAATATCAGCCAAACCCCTTAATCCTTTGGGGGATTTGGCACACACAGTTGACGAGAGATTTGTGTTGGCCTATCCTGTTGATTCATTGCCCCTGGCTGCCCCCTTCTGGGAAGAAGCATTGGTTAATTTGGATTATTTGTTGGCCTGGTTGTGACTGTACTACAGTCACATTGGGCTGTGGTTTCACAAAGAGGTTGAATTGTGATGAATTTCATAGGTTGAAATTCAAACAATAGGATTGGCCTTGGAGAGACTTTCCAGTGTAGTAATTGATACCCAGGAATCAATTAGGCTGTACTAATTGAGGGCCAAAATGAATAATATGAACAATTCAGATTATGAGACTAGGTGTCTCAAATCAATTTATTAACTGGGAAGGTTAATTAATTGATACCCTTGAATATGATTAATGAGGATTTAATCATAGGGCCAAAATGGACTTGACTGTGTCAAGTAAAGACTTGTTGTCTTCAAATGGATTAATTAACTGGGAAGGTTAATTGATATATGCTGGGAATATAATTAATGAGAATTTAATTATATTGTTTAATTGCCTTGACTGTGTCAAGAAGTTTGGTTAAGTTTAGCCAAAAGTAAACCCCCAAATTGTGGTTTAAAGGCGCTGTTTTGGCAAATTAATTAAGTTAGAAGCGCCGCCGCACCGCCTAATTGATTTGTAAAGCGCCAAGGCGCCGCCCAGTGAATGTTTCAGGTGCTGGGGCGCTGCCTGGGAAAGTTCCTGGGCGTCGCGGTGGCGCCTGGTTTGAGTTTTGAAGTGTTTTAATGGGTTTTAAGGCAAAAAACTATTAAATGCAAAAATAAATAAATAAATATAGACAATGATGTCTATAAATTCAGGATTGATCAGCTGGTTCCTAGTTGGAACAAGGATAGCTTGGATCAGGAATACATATATTCCACAGGGGTTTGGCGCCAGAAGTCCGGAATGCTTCAAGCCAAAGCAATACATTTCCACAGAAGGAATCAGGTAATTCTGGAATGTATTATGGCACATTCTTATAGGTTAAGAGTGTGAAGATTTTTTTGGTAAAGATCTGGATTGGATGCCGCTGTTATGTCATAAACCACGTGATAGGAATCCAGGTGTGATTCCAGAACCGGAGGGGTTTTCAGCCAAATGTACCCTGATTGGTATATAATGGAAACATGATAATAATTAATAAAAAAGGATACTTATGTGTGACAATGGTTGCTTTCCCCTCAATCTTTTTATGCTTTGTGTTTTTGGCTTTTAAATGAAATAAGACTACCATAGAATGAAAGAGATGGTCTGCAGCTAAGATTATGGGAAGAAAAAAATGTGGAAGTGATCACCAGATGGCAACAAGTTTAACGCCAAGATTGCTTGCCCGGAATCCAAGCTCATCAAAGCTTACACAAAGGATTCCCCGTCAAACCGTAAAAGAGTCAGACTGGGATAATGAAAAGGCAAGCGTGAATTTCCTGGATTCATCACACTGGTGTTGCCCACTTTTGAAAACTATCAGATCTAGCCAATCAAGGGACGCCACATCAACACTCAAATAACCAGATGAATTCCATATGCCTGGGAGTTCCTCCAGCCAATCAAGCAGCACCGCGGAAATTAAGATGAAACTCTCCAGTCTCCCTGGCCCTGACCAACAAAATTTCTCCACCAGCCAACTGGATTCAAGTTCTACAGTCATGTGACTCCTCTCCCTGCAACAACTCCCTTTTTACACAGCAAGGGGACTTCCAGTCCTCTGCTTGTCTATTTTTCAATATCATTAAAGTTTGGAACTTGTTGCACTCAAATTTAAATTTTATCTTGGTTTAAAACCCTGTTTGGAGTTTCTACTATCTAAATATTAAAGTGTTAGTTGTTCTCTTAAAGCTTACCTTGTATTGACCCACTTTGAACCCGGCATCTCTTCTGGGACCTTTAGAAGAGGCTTTAGTGTATAGTCGCTGTATAGTTACACTTTTGCTTTCAAAAGTAGCTTTTGAACATAAAATTTCAGTTAATTTTTGATATAAAATCTACTTTTACTTTGAATATTTCTTAAATTATTTTGTTTTCAAACTCGCTTTTTGCTTTCAATTGTTCCAAGCCACCCAAGATCATTGCCAAGCTCCCCAAAACCTCTCTGCTACTTCCTGCCTGGTATTTTGCTTGTGGATGCCCATGTTTACCTTAAATTTATTGTTTAAAGTTCAAACAATCCCACCAATCTTACCCAAATTTTGCAGAGAACACAATCATGATACTCCCTGTTTTGAAGTTTGCGGTATTTTCCTTGGCTCTATTTTTGCTGCTGCTGTGGTCCACGTCGCCAGACTTGTGGTCCAAAATATCCTCTTCTGTTCGACTTGTGGGTGATAATCCCTCTAGCCTATTAGATCTTCCCAGTGGCCTCCTATTCTCTGAAGAGTCCATGGTTAAGAGCCTAACCTGCAACAACCTGGATCTGGATGTGGTAGATCATGCCTTGCCTGCCCCTGTGGGCGTGGAGGTGCTGATGGCCCCTCTTCTCAGCCTGAAGAAAGAAAACTCAGTGCCCCTCCTGACCCCTGTGGTGCTGCCTTCCACTCCCTCTCATACGCCCTGGTTGCTCACCGGTCTGATACTGATGGGACTGAACACTTACTTCCCTCAGCTATCCCCTGTGTCCTCTCTGTGGTCTCCCCTTTGAGCGGCTGTCCCAGTTCTCCACTGGGCGGCATCCTGGTGGTATGTTTCACCGGGATGGGAGCCAAACTTAGTTAGTTTAGCGCCCCTCTCTTACACACATTGTCTGCAACAGCAAGGAAATCACTAACTATCCCCTGATATTCAACAGGAAATACAACAGCTCTTCTGACTACCTGGTTCCAATAGAGCCACCCTTAACACCCAAACCAACTATCTCAACCCCGCCCACTTCTGATGCAACTGGTCAGAGTAGTTGATTCCTGAGAGTTCTGTACCTGGCACTCACTGGACTGATTGACTCTGCCTTGCCAGCAGCAGGACCATTGGCCGTGGCTGGGAAAGCCCTATCCTACCTGGTAAAGTTAGGTCCCATAATCTGATGAGCTGTGCCCGTGCCTGCCTCTGCCCCTGCCCCTCTCTCACCTGAAGGGGCAACACAGTAGTCTTGGTATCTTGACAGGCTGTGAAGCAGCCCCAAAACATAGAACCTTGATTATCATTTCCAACAGTGGATATTACACACTCAGGATCAAATGCTTCATCAGACCAAATTACCTTCTCCCAAAAGGATATAGAGTGATTTATATATTGGCAAGCAAATGCCAATCTTTTAACCTTGTTTACTTGCTTTAGGAGTGGTTTTCTTCTTGCAATTCAGCAATCAAGTTCCTGGTCATGCAACCTATTCCAAACAGTACTATTAGAAATATTGATATTCAAGTTAATTGTGATACTTTTTCTAATTTGGCTAGCGGTTGTAAACCAATTTTTTCTTACCTGTTCTGATTATAGATTGGTCATCTTGAGCTGTAGTTTTTTAGGGCGGCCTGCTCTTGGGCGGCTTTTTACCCAGTTAGCTTCCTGGAACTTGAGGTAAACTTCATGAGCAGTTTCTTTGCCAATCTTGAACTGCTTAGCTATCTTTCTATAGGATAGTCCCATTTCCTTAACTTGAACAACTGGGCCATGGATATACTCAGGTGGTTCTCTTGTCTTGACCATATTTTCTGTTCAAAAGATTCACTAACCTCAATTCTATTATCTAGGTAAGTTAAGATGAGAGGTTCTGTCCCATATGCATTTTATGAGCATAAATACTCTTTGGGTTAAAGCCTCGTTATTCCCCTTTATTGAAAATATGCTTATTTTTTCATAGCTTTTATTTTATTTGCTTATTTTTCTCTCAGTGCTTGTTAAAAATTTTGCAGGGCATCTATTCGTGACAATTCTGGTGATTTTCATTTATTACGATTTTTTTTCTTTAAAGCGATGGTGGGTTAATTTTTACACTGGCTGTATGCCTGTTAATAGCAGCAAGTGAGATATTAAACATTTACAATAAGTTTCCTGGGATTTTAAGTATATCTTGTAAAAGTGAGAGTTGATTAACGAGGAGCAGAAAAAGGGGTTTCTTGGCATGGATGCTTTTGCTAAAATGATTGATTGTTTGATATAGGTACAACCATTTGTTTGGTTTCTGAAGTGAGATAAGTTACAGTTCTAACTTATTTTAAATCAATATCAAGGGTTTAATGGCCAGCTAATCCTGGACAAGTGGATGGGGCTAAAAATAGATGAGAATAGAGAGAAGTTTAAGGTTGTCAGAGAGTGTCAAGTTAACTCAAAATGTTTTTGTAAATTTACTTGCGGTTGTTCAGTGTGCTCACAATGTTGCATTGTTTGGTGGAGGGTGTTTGGTAGAGAATGAGAAGCTAACTATCTCTGGAGCATTTATGATTCAGGATGGGGTGCCCAGTAAAGCGCCATCAAGCTACCAACTGGGGCTGCACGAGAAAATTACACTTCCAGAAGACAACAAGCTGCCTTGGACTGAAGTGACCTTGGCATGGAACTTCCAGGAGAGTTTCGTGATTTCAGTTATCAAAATGAAATATACCCAGTATATATTCTGGGAGAGCTAGCAGGGAGAATCATACATGTCGACTCGGATCCGCTTACCGTAGCAAAGCCAGGTGGTGAGCGAGTCACTGCTAGTTTCTCAAGGCCTTGAATGCTGGGCTGGACGTGGGAATATTCCATAATAATAAGTACACCCTCTTATTGAATCCCAAGGCCCCCATGATCTTAACATCATCTCCATTGTTGATGGTGAAATATTCACCTTGAAAACCACACATGGTTCTTTTCCGAATCATACCAAAGGCTTTTCTGCCGCCCACCGCTGCAACTTGGTCTACATTGTCGCCAGCAACCACGTCTACATCTTCGATTTGGAAACCTACACATGGCAATCCCATCTCGTACCCGGCCTTGTCGCTGCCCGCAGTGGCTGCCTCTATCTACACAAAACAACCCTCATCTACGCCTTTGGCATGGTGAATGGGGGTTACTCCTCAAAAACACACTTCATTGACACCATCAACTGGAGGCTTACCAATCAACTGGGATCCTCCCCCAAGCCTACCACCGACCAGCCAAAGACTGACTTGGCACTTTTGATTATCCTCGGTATCAGCTCACTCGCCCTTCTAATTTCCATTGCCATATATCTCTTCGTAAGATTTCGACGCCACCATAACGCCCTCCCTCTGCCAGAGTTTTACACGGAAAAGATCTGGGCAAACCCTGAAATCTTCACCTGCTCCTTAGACTACAACTTGAACTCTGACCCTGCCAGCTCCTTCGACAAGACCCTCCCCTCCACCCCAAGCACGCCCTTCTCATCCAACAATATATTTAACTACTAATAAATTCATTTATATATTGCTGGACTCCAACCAATCAGCTCCCTAGATGCATTTCTGAACACAAAACCAACCAATCATCCACGGCTACTCTTCTTCATTTTATATGCTTTTCACTTGGGTTCAAAGTCTAGCAACTGTGTGGCTCAAAACAATTGTTTTGAATAGCCACGATTGGTGCCAGGTATGCAAAACAAATGGGTTACCTTTTCAGGATGAAATTTGTGCCAAGCTCAGGTGGTAAAGCGATACAGCAAAAAAATGACAAACGAGTCTCACGATATCCCCCATCTCCCACCTTCTTTCCTTAATAAAGCCGATTCAGTATCAAAAAAAGTGTACAGCTCTCACTCGTTAGCATCAGTTATTAAAGCGACTTCAGTTTTATAATTTGATATAAATAGCGACCACTCGACTTATAAATAGATTCACAGTTGAATTTATTAAAGGCCAAGTCAAAACACAAAGGCAAGCACCAAACTCAGAGCCAAACATCTAGACGATACGAATCCTCTTCAGAAGAGGGGGAAATATCGACGACCCTGTTGTGCCAGACTCCTGGGCGGGGCGGACGGACACCCCACTGAAACTAGCATGGAGACTGAAGATACCCAAGTGACCCCTCCTGAGAAAGCAAAGGAGACAGAGGTTGACCCTGCTCCCCAAGACAGACCACACCCAACTCATCGACAGAATGGCCTGTCAAATAGCCTACACAGAAGAGTACTTGCAGTAGCCACCCCTGATCCAGAGGTAGATCAGGTAGCCCAAGAACTAAAAAAATACCCCCACCCAACGTCTTAAACCTACAATCAAGGTCTTGAAGGCGTGGGTACCAGCAAAAAAAGATTGAGGAGCGATGCAACCTATCATTCTCTGCCTCAAGTATCCTTAAATGACATAAAGCGGGATATAACCCCTTTGAGGCAAACTCTTGGGCTAAAGAGGATTTCCTCCCCTGTTGGCAGTCTACTGGTAGGAGACCAATATTCCACTGGAATAGACAACTCCAATGTGCAACATGAGAATCCACACCACAGAAATAGCAGAATTCATCACACTATCCACCCACCAAGCAGAGGTTATACAAGCAGTTAAAGCTAAAATCCCAATTAAGGCGGCCAAAAAATGGAAACCAGGCAGATTTAATCTCTATGAAGCCACCAAATACTTCCTAGCCTTTGTCCCAGTAAAGTTTGCCAAAGATCTTAAGGGTTTAAATGTCCCAGAAGACAAAATAGCTATCTTCTTTGGCTTATTCTCTAATGAAGGCACTTGTAAAGTTACTCCCCTCTTTGGCCCTGGATAGGACAATCTTCCCTCAATGTACAAAGAAACCCTCCAAAAAACCAGTCAGAATGATCAATTGCGTGGAAGAATTGGCACCTACAGTGGATGGAAGATTTGCATTGGCATATCCCACAGATCTCCCTGCCTCTGCTGCTCCATCCTGGGACAAAACACTGATCAGTTTAGATTATTTACTGGTGATGAGGAGCAACTTTTGGGGAAGCTTCAAATATGGAATTAAGAAGAAAGAGAAGTATATTTTATTGGATAATACTTTAGGCTTATATAGCTTTTGTTGTGGCAGGGTTAGTTGGATCAAACCTAGGGGTTAGTCATGTGCAGGATGGGTTCAAATCGCTGGATACTTGGACAAGTCATGTGATATTGGTTTGTTGCCTTTCTCAGGATGTAGAATGGTATATTGGATTGGTACCAAACCAGGCAATGCCTGGATGTTAAGTGTGTTGGCGGTGACCAGAATACCCATACATCCAGCTCCTTGACACCCCCTTAAGGTGTTACTCTGGTACATCAGGAGAGGACTTTATCTTGACAGCTGCCATCTGATGTTCCTGGAGTTGTTTGCTAGTGGGTGTGACGGAAATCACTGGATAATATGAAGCCGTTTCTAAATGATGGGGAATTGCCACCCAAATCCACATAGAATTAATTATTAACCACCAATGCGGCTTTAAATATATTTTTATGAAATTTACAATTGAAACTCCAGGATTAAGTAGAACAATCAATCCTAACCAGAGTAAACCAAGATAAATGACCTGGGAAAGCATCAATGCATCTTCAGCGTAGAATTCTGGGCATTGAGAAGTGACACAATTTTCATTTTCCAGAATGGGGGGAGGAGCTACAAAATTGGCTGGCATGAAATTAACATTTTGCGGCGCCGCCGACAAAGTTCCAGATGCTGGGCCCCATCTTCCTGAAATGATTCTGTTCAGAATCAGATTGTACGGGATATACCGCAACAACCCAAGCACAGGATGCATTTTTAAAATTTAAAATTAGAACTTGGGATAATTGATTTTTATTGAGTAAATTTAGAAGGACTCAACTCTTAGAGTTGAAACAGGGAAAATTATTCAATATATACCAGAAAACCCGACTAAGCAATACCACCTGAGTCTTGATCTCCTATTCCTTCAGCATCTTCAAGCAAGTATCTAGACCAGGTTGCAAAGAACCCTTGCGTGACCAGTTTCTGACAACCTTGCTGATTAATAAGCTTATATTGGGTGACCCTCATATTACGTCAATTTATCAACATCAGTTTGCAAGGGGGAGCTGGTTTCAGCTGGCAGAATGAAGCAGCTGGGACCCATTTTTGATCAACTGTTTGGTTTAAATCCGTTAACTCAGTCAACTTTGATATAGGTTTTCCGGCCTTCCGTGCCTTCTTACTTGGACGGACAATACCCAGCATTATGGAACCTACCGTGACAGTGGGTACTAGCTGAGTCAAGTGTTCTACTTTACTAAGGCAAAGGCGGGATCTGTGGTATTTCTTGATAACAGAATCTTTGGCGCCTTGGAACTTAACTAGATAGGTGTTTCTGTCTGGTCTGTATCTGATGACTCTTCCTGGTCCTCTGTGTACTGAATCCAACTTCTTCCTGTTCCCAGCTAGGATCCAGATGGGAGAGTTGATGGGAAGTGGTTCCTTTGCGGAGGTTACATTTTGTGCTTTGAGCCTTTTGGTTTCTGCTATTTTAGCTTTGAGGTGCATGCATTGTAGAGCTGGTACTTGCTCTACTGTGGGAGGGTTTCCCGGGGGGATTTCCACATATGGTTGGTTATTGTGGGTGACTATACTGTAAATTTAGAACCTGAACGTAAAAATGTGGGATTGTCAAATCCTTGGTCCAAATTTTGAATCACTTTTGTGGGATGGCCTTTTTTAATTAAATTGATTTTTTTATATTTTTATTTGAATTTTTAAAAGTGTGAGAACTTGTAGACACTTTGCAAATTTCAAGTCAAACTGCATATTTCCAATGGACAAAATGAATTAACTGGAATCAGGTTTGAAGCGTTCAAATCCATCAACCATTTTCATTAAGTTTACTATGGTTTTTGAAATTGTGGGATTGTCAAATCCATGAACTAAATTTTAAATTACTTTTGAATGCCACTAGTAAACTCAGATATTAATTGCAGGAACTGGAATCCAAATTGAATGTACAGTAAGCACACTAGGAAACACTAACCCAAATCAAGAAGCTCCACCACAACTAAAATCAAACTAAAAATTCAATCTCAACAACCATGTTTAGACATTAAATTAAGTGAAATGTAAAATTACCCAAACCCAGAAAGGATACAATATTATAAACTTCAAATCACAAATATAGAAACTCTGCTACTATTCAAGGCTAAATCATATATAACCGCTTGAATTGTAGGAGAAATTATTTACATATGTTTTAATTGGAAGAACTTACCTATTTTTAAGTCCAATAGTGGCTGACGACAAATACAAAGTGCTTAAATTTCAGTTCGGTTTGCTGGATAATGCTGCCGCTTGAAGGGGTTGTTAGACACTTTGAAGTGTCTCACAGCATCCCTACTTGTGGCAGTGTTAATAAAAGCAAAAATTGATATAAATGGACTTAATTTAGTCCTGTTTGCCTAAAAGGTAAGAGAGTCAAAAATGATATAAAATTTTACTAATAATGATTGGAGCTTAGAATGCTTTCATCAACTATTATTGGTCAATCCCATCTATTTCTCCGCCAAACAGATAAGATTAGATTTACTAAGCCAAGGTAAGCCTTCACTAAACACAATATTAACTTTTTCACTTTAACTTCTATAGATTCACTTCAAATCAAAGGTAAGCTTCAAAATATACATATAATACTAACTGTTTTAAGCATAGTGGATCAAGGATATTAAAGGTAAGCTTAGTTTTAAAAGTTTCAAAGCTAACTTTGATTTTTAAAGGTAATAAGTCTAAAAAAACTAATTTGATTCAAAATTCAAGTTGATTCTGCATTTCAGGTAGGCTTTACATTAAATGTACTAACCTTCTTCAAATCCTTTTAGATGAGCTTGGTCCATAGCAGATCTTGGGGTGGGTAATTCACTTTAGCAAATAAATTTTACTAACCTAGATTTTTGAACCAGATTTTTGCCCTGAAGTAGATTAAGGCTTGGTAAGTAATGTTTTGTTTCTCAAATCTTTTTAAATTAAAGCTGCATATCATCAGTCAACCATTTCCTAATTAACTACTAACCTTAAATCCTTTTAGATAGACTTAGTCTACGGTAGATCTTAGGGTGGTAAGTTTTTTCACTAAATTACTAGCCTAGATTAAAAAACCAGACTTTTGCCCACAAGCAGATCTTGATTTAGGTAAGCCATTTTTTTCTAAATTTACAAAACTTGATTAGGGACTCCCAGATTTTTATCCCAAAGCCAATCTTGGGCCAGGTAGGCTTTTTGATAACTTACTAACCTTTTTTAAAAAACCCACAATCTTTCCCCATGCAGCAGATCATGAATTAGGTAAGTCATCTTTTCCAAACTACTAACCTTAATTTCAAGCCCCAGATTTCTGCCTACAGCAGATCCAGGGTTGGGTAAGTTTTTTTAGAGTAAACAGATATTTTAACAAAAAAACTGTTTCTCCAATTTAGTTTTTTGATCCAACTAGCTCTTTTTTACCCAAATTCAAATTTTTACTATTAAGGTAATCTCTTTGACTTACTTTAAACTTTTATTATCTATATCTTTGAATATCAAGGTATGTCTTATTTTATATTATCAATAAATATTAAAAATTATATTTTAAAGTTACTTAGTTTTAAGTTCTCAACCAAGCAATTATAATTTGCTTATTAAACTTTTAATTAATCTTCATATTTTAATGATTATAGTCAAGTTTTGGCTAACTGTGAAAAAAAGTCCTGTCTCTCCTTAAAATCTTTTTCACCCAAATAAAACATTTATAATAATTTTACTTACCCTCATCTGCAAAACTCCAGCACCACATAAACTAATTAATATGTCATATATAATAGATACTATAGACCATTTAACTTTCTTCTGCTCATAAAATTAGAGGGTTCCTCTTTTAAAAGACCACTATAAATAATTAATTTTCTGAGATAACAAAAATCTATTAGAAATTCATAAATAATCAAGTTTAGAGCATATTATAGTAGTTTCATTTTATGATTTTACTAAAATCAAAAGCAATAAAACTTACCAGAGTGTACTGAACCCACATAAATAAAATAAAATGCAATCAAATCAAATGTTATGAAGCTGAAATAATATCATATTAGATAGCTAAAAAGATCTACAGTAGTTTTAAAAGCTATGGCAACAACCAAAAATACCTCAGATTTAAACAAAATGATTTTAGATTTAAACAAAATTCATCTCTCAGGTTAAAATATAAACTCTTTTACCAGGGTTTATTGGCGTTAATGGGTGAAATGTGTCAACACAGCAACAAAGGGCTCACACACAAAGCAAAACCATTCAAAATACAATCCAAAATATATTGATTCACAAAAAAAATGGTGTGAGTTGACTTTTGGTGTACATATGTTTACTATGTGAATTGGTGACAAAATACACCCAAGCAAGGTGTGTCAAAACACAAACCAAAAACAAAACACAATAGAAACTCACTGCGTAAACAAAATCACTTATGTAATGTGTGCAATGGATTGTAATCATGAATGATACCAAGGTATCTAAAATAAGACACAAAATCTGAAACATTAATTTTAAAAATATTGTGTTGGGTGTTTGAATTTGGCAGTAAAATCTAGGAAAATGGGGCGAAATTATTTCAGGTATTCTAAAATGGGCATTGTAAAACCAATAACAACTAATTAAGAAATAAAAAATATATAATTGGGATATTGGGTGGGAAAAACTTTAATTAAATATCCATATTCAGATAAAAGCAAAAATTAAAATTAGGGAGTAACTTAATTGAAATTTATTTAATATTTTATTAAATTTTAAAATGGAAGGAACACAATACCAGAGTACTAATACACCCGTTGTGCGCCGTGGTCGCGGTTGCCCCCGCGGGTCAAAGAATAGAGTTAGTGCAACCCAAGTGCCTACTCAAGGAGAAGATGGGAGAGGAGAGTTCCATAGTGACGCTGCACTGACACATCCAGTTCAAGGAGCACAAGCTGCTAGGGTGCAGAGCATAAACCCTTGGGTCCCAAAGCTGACCCAGAAGCCAACCAAGGTCACCACTACAAAGAAAGTTAGAAACAAGGAGGTAGAACTTACTTTGTATGTGTTTGACATTGTGTACTGACAAGAGTCGGTCCTGTCAGCTGTGCTGGAGAAGTTGAAGCCTGTACTTGATACTAGCTACAAGCCCTACATCAGTGATGGCAATAAGGAGGATGACAAGGAGCCCTAGTTCTATCAAACCAATGAGGGACAGCTGGTGTTAAAAAAGGTTGCAGCCTTCTATACCAAGGTATCTATGCCCTGTGTTGTGCCCAATGCCAATGAGTCAATCCTCACCACTAAAAATCCCGCCCAGAAGCACATCCCTGACATCAAACACATCATCCTGCTTAAGCTAATGCAGGAATTGGGTGATTACAAGGCGGCTGCGGCCCTTGTTGGAGTGGATCCCAAATACGCCAGCAAGACCTTCCGAAAATTCATCAATACTGGTTATGTCTTTGCCGCGGAGAAATCCTTGTGTGTTTCTACTATGCTCACCAAGGAGCACAAATGGGCAATCCCCCATTGGATCACGCGGGACTGCCATCTTGAACTGGAAAATATACAGGCCATGGTTAAATCTACTTTTGGGATCAAGGCCTCAGTTTCCTTCTATATCATTTGTTCAAGGGAATGCGCTTTTCCTGGAAAAAGCTTGGGGTATCCCCCTACAACAGAAACAGCCCAGCCAATATTGACGTCTGGAAAAACTATGCAGAGGTGTACACTGCCCTCAAAGCCAAGGGGATAGTCAAATTTTACTATATTGACAAATTGGCATTTGCCACGTTGATGTGCAATGAGTATGGCTATGTCCCAAAAGGCTCCAATGACGGGGTGGCTCGGCGTGCTGCAGTCCGCGCCACAGCCTACTCAATGGTGGCTCTCCTTGGTCCAAAGGGGGTTGAGCTTTATCAAATGATATTGGGTTCTCACAACAGCCATAACTTCTTGTCATTCCTCCAATTAGTCCAGGAGCACCTGAGGCGCACAAGCCCAGTGTTACAACCGAGTTTCTAGGCTCTCCTGCTAACGTATCTTACGATACACAGGGGGTGCTTGATGAGTTGCCCCTTGACGTATCTAACGTTATGGATTAATCTGATGGCAATGTTGAATGGCGGGTACATCATCCTAATTAGGAGTGTTGCCAATTTGACCTGCTGATCCCCGCACAAGTTATTCCTTGGCTTCAAACCTTACATGGAACTTCCCACTATGCCACCCCCGTGTGGCCTGGTGGCTTTCCCCATATGGTATATTAATCACAATATTCTACAATAAACAATACCTTATTCTTATTATTCTGTCCTTTTGTATTGGACTGTTGTCTTTCCCAATTCCAAGTACTGAACTCTCATTGGGGCAGTTGCAACACCAGGCTTCACCAATGTGATTGTGTTGGACAACATTGGTCTACACAAGGTGGCTGACATTCTTGAGGAATTCCCAATGATCAACACAAGCATTGCAGTGGGCCCCCAGCAATTGGCCACAGCAAATTTACACCTTCTCTTCTTCCCAGCCTATTTGCCCTTCCTAAATCCCATTGAGGAAGTCTTTGGGTGGCTCAAGCAAGTTGTCAAGCAAGGAACCCCAACTGGGACTGAGGACCTCCTTAATTTGCTGCAGGCCGGGATCCACACCCTCCCAGCTGAGACTGTGGCCAAATTCTATGGCCACACTGATTTGTTCATCCCTGTGTGCCTAGCCAAACAGCCAATCAGATAAAGGCTTAGTGTGTCCAATTTTTTTATATTCTCTTATTTACTATTCAAGATTTATTAATTATCATTTTATATTTAGATGTTTCCACGCCCACAATAACATTCAGAAGATCCATCAATAGATGTAAGTAATTTATTTATTTTATTATATATTATTTTATTATGCCATCTGAGGTAATCCCAAACGCTCAATACTGAATTACGCAAAAATATTTAAATCGCTTTGGTCAAATAAATATAAAAATAGGTTTAAAAAAATTAAACGTAAAATGTACAAGTTAGAATTTTTTTATTAACATATAATTTTATGCTTTTATGAAAACTGTTTCTGTGATATATTTTGCAAAACTGGTTTGCTGAAATAAAAATTATAAAAATTAATTATAATTAGAATACTATAAATTGTAATAAAATTTATTGGAATCATATTTTTATTGTGTGCGCCTGTAGTGGGTTCTTTGGTATGTACCCACCCCGCGATGGAGGTGGCACACAACCTCCACCGCCACACTGTGGACGGTGGATACACCCTTATTGAAATACTCCCTCCTGCTGGTGAAAGGCAGTAGGGTCAGGTGGGAGTGAAGCAGAAGCTTTTCAGGCGGGGCTACAAACCTGTATATCCCAGCCAGGACCAGGGCGTCCTGGATCATATGATCAATTGAGTTGTATCCAGGGGGGACCTTCTTCCCGTTGAGTGCGAGCCAGGCCTTGTTGATTCCCAGAAGGACCCTGTCCAGGTCCTCTACAGACGCGCCCATCCCAAAGTAGAATAGGAACCCCAGGTAAACAACCAGATGAAGCCTTTGCCCTGCAAAGGCTTCTGTGAACTCACACAGTTTATTGTAGACCACGCTGATCTTCTAGTTGTGCCTGGTCTTTGTGAAGGTCAGCTCCATGGCTGCAGGGAGCCCCGTCTTGTTGGCACTCCAGGCCAACCCAAAGTCTGCCAGGAGGATCTTGGTCTTCTTTACAGCTGTTGCGTCTGCAACAGCCAATTTGCCCACCGCGCGCCCAAAGTTCTCCAATAGGTAAGACAGGGTGTGCTCCAACAGGAAGCAGAAGCAAGCAGCCGCATGAGCCTGGCCCATCTCTGGTACATTCTTGAATGGGAGCGTCACCAGGACGTCCCAAACAAGCTCAATGTAGTTTACACAGCAAACTCCACTGAGAGATACTGGGTCCAGGCAGACCAGTTGGGCATCCTTGTAGGCAGTAACTGCCCACTTGGATGCCCCCTTAGCATGTGTAAGTTCTGCCAATGCCTCCCGCAACATCAGAAAGGACCTGTGGATACGGTCCTCTAGCTTCCGCACAACAGGGGGGACAGATACAATTGCTTCACCATATGAGTGGCATAATTTGCATAAAAGGTGGCTGGGACAAAGGGGGCCAGGACTTGGCGGAGTTTGCCGCCTACATTTTCTAAGAAAAAAGGTAAGTTTTTTGAAAATTTATTAATTTTGTTTTTAGGCTACCTTCTTGTGTTTCTTCCTTATCTGCAGCCTTGGCCGGCTTGGCCATTCTTGGCGCAATCAATTGCGCAGGCAATTTGGTATCCTCTGCCCTGGCACGCTTGGCGGGTTTGAGATGTTCATACATCTCTGGGTCATTAACCCAGATGGACGGCGCAGAAAGATTGTATGCCTTAAATTGCAGGCCCTTGACCACAGTTTTTTGAATATTTAGTCAGTGCTTGATTGTCTTCTCTGGGGTGTCTGGCATTTTTGACATTAGTGCCTTTGCAGACACCTTGTCAATTTTGTCCCCAGTGAGGACGGCGGACTTCACTTTGGCTTTGACCTTGCGGTCAATGTCCTTTATTTTGGTAATTGCCAAGTCAAGATCCTTCAGAAGCTTCTCCAATTCTCTCATTGATTTTTTACTAACCTTTCCATATGTTTTTATAGCTTTTGCTCCAATAAATTCTGTATTATTTTTATACTGTTGCCTCTTTGTTTATTCCCTTTTGTTTTCCCATCTACTACATTATCCCATCTTTTTACCCATTTTGTATATGTTTTACACTCATCTCAATATGTGTTGTTTGCTTTGTGTTGGTATTGTTTCCTTGATTACCATATTATTTTTGGCGCTTGACATAGCCCCTTGTGAAAATATTAACAACAATTTGGTGATCAGCTAAATTTGAATTAGAAAATTATAATGTTAACTGTTTTTAGATAAAGTTGTTAATGATCCAAATTCAAAACCTTAATGATAAACTTTAAGCCAATCAGGAGCCAAGTGATAAAGTGATTGTTGTGAAATAAAGGGTCATTCAATAATTCTTTGATGCATGTGTGCTAATTAATATGATTGGCTGGTTGTTTTTCTATTGAGCATCATTGCCACTGTGGCAAGTTGCTGATGGACTAGTGCCCAATCAGCTGCTGGGTTAGCACTAGTCCACCAACAACTCGCCACAGCGGCAATGGTGTACAATGGCAAAACATCCAGTCAATCATATTAATTAGCGCACATGCATCAAAGAATTATTGAATGACCCTTTATTTCACAACAATCACTTGGCTCCTGATTGGCTTAAAGTTTATCATTAAGGTTTTGAATTTGGATCAGTAACAACTTTATCTAAAAACAGTTAACACTATAATTTTCTAATTCAAATTTAGCTGATCACCAAATTGTTGTTAATATTTTCACAAGGGGCTATATTTAAGTGCTAAAAATAACCGTGTTCTGGATCTAGATACACAACATAGTAAATATATGATTTTATAGAAATAAGCTGAACATAAAGAATAAAACCAACTATAAACAAAGAGAACATGAACAATTGAAATTCAAAAAAAGATAATATAAATAGAAAATGTTTGGTGACAGGGGTTTATTGGGGCAGGGGAGAGTGATGTCTAGGAGGCAGAATGACGCAGGAAGGAAGATGTAGAGGCAGTGCTGGCCTAGGGGGTCTGGGATTGGGTGGGTTGGGCTTGCGGGTTAGGGGTGTTGGTGGCGGGGGTGGAGGCAGGAGGATTTTGCGTGATGACTGCCATATAACGCTTGTTGTATTCCTCATCAGTAATTGGCTGGATGGGCTGGTAAGTGGAAGAGGCCCAAAGTGGAAGACACTTATCCTTATGTGATTGGTTGCCCATGTTCACATGGAAAACCATTTGCACAAACAAGTCAGCCACCATCTGGTGGCCAAAGAGAAAATTGTGGTCAAGGACCCCAAGATAGAGGTCGTTGAAAGCCTGAGGGCGGTGCTCCTGTAGTGTATCTCCAATGTTGAAGAAGACAACATCAGCTAGATGGATGTCTGCATGGCTGGCAGGGTAGACTGAGGCCTGGAGCCCGTGTCTCTGGATGGCCTTGAGGGCGGTGGAGCTACCCTCCATCTGGTGGCTCAAGAAAACCCAGTACTTAGAATTTGAGCCATCCCAGGAGTTGAGTAATCCACCGAGGATGTGGCTGTATGAGTAGCCATAAATGAAATCTGGGTTTTTTTGATAGTAGACAAAACCCTTGGCTGAAACAGCCAGAAATGCACCAATGAACGTCCCCTTCTTGACCTTCTTCCTTCTATTCTTGGCGGCGGCTTTTCCTTGCTTGCCAAAATCATCAAAAGCTATTAATAGCTTATGATAGGAGATGAACATGACATCATCAGTTAGACTAGTCAGGCATTGGACCAGGGTTGATTCAATGGTGGTGTCATACGGGGAATCCTCAGCGCCATCCCATTGGTTGCCGGCAAAATTGATAAGAACCTATATGGAAGCCACCTTCCCATACATCCAGAGCTGCACAATGTGTAAATTCACTGCCCCCTTTGGCCTTGGATAGGACTGTATTTCCTTGTCGCACAAAAAAGACTGCACCAAGCCCAGCAAAACCACTAAATTCCCTCAATGATTTAGCTCACACAGTGGATGAAAGATTTGTGTTGGCATATCCTGCAGGACCCCCAGCTCTGGTTGCTCCAACTTGGGAAGAAACACTAGTTAATTTGGACTATTTATTGGCATGGTATTGCCCGCTTTTAAAGACAATTAGGAACACCCAATCAAATGGGGCCACATCAACAACTAAAAAGCCAACTAGATCTGAAATGCTTGCATTACCTTCCAGCCAATCAGAGGGAGTTGCGGAAATTACACTGGAACCCTCCAGTCCCCCTGGCCCTGGCCAGCAAATATTCTCCTCTGCCCAATCAAATGCCACATTGGAAGCCATGTGACCAAATTCTGTTAATCCCACCCCTTTTAACAAGGCCAGGGGACTTTGAGTCCCCTGCTTGTCAATTCTCAATTATTAAAAGTTTTGGGTTTTTCTCTACACTAATTTTCAGTTTGGGTTGTTTGGGTCTTTGTTTGATCCTCTCAGCTAAAAGTGTTAAAGTGATAGTAGTTGTCTTTAACATTACCTTTACCCGCCCCGGTTTGAACCTGCTCTCTCTTCTGGAACCCTTAAATTTGGCTCCAGCGTATAGTGTTTTGGTTTTTGCTTTTGCTTTTAAAGTTTTACGCTTGAGCCTAAAGTTTTTAGTTAAATTAAATATAAAAACTTACTTTATCTTGTATTTTTCTCTAAAAATATTCAATTTCGAACCGCTTTCATTCTCGGTCACTTTAAAGACGCCCGAGCACACCGCCAAGCTCCCTGAATCCTTCCTGATCCTACTTTGGTTCTTTTCTTGTGGCTGCCCCTGTTGTCCCCAAATTTGACCAAAGTTTATCAAAAAATTATACCACTCTTCTCAGAATTTCCTGGAGAATCCACCCATGATACTCCCAGCTTTAAGATTTGTTGCATTTTCTCTGGCCCCCTTTTTGCTCCTCTTGTGGTCCACCTTGCCAGACCTGTGGTCTAAACTCTCCTCTTCAGCGCAACTTGCAAGCGCGGCCCCCTCTAGCCTCCTGAGCTTGCCCGGCAGTCTTCTTTATTCTGGGGAGGCTGTGGTGAAGAGCCTAACCTGTGATGATTTGGATTTGGGGGTCCTTGACCATGCTTCTTCCACTCCGGTGGCCAAGGAGGTGCCTAGGTCCTCCCCTCTTGGCTTAGAGAAGAGCACCTCTGCACCTTTGCGCGCATCTGTGGCGCTCCCTTCCACTCCCACTTGTACCCCCTGGCTGCTCACTGGGTTGGCGCTGATGGCGCTGAACGCTTACTTTCCTTGGTTGTCTCCTGTGTCCTCCTTGTGGTCTCCCTTTTGAGCGGCTGTTCCAGTCCTCCACTGGGCGGCATCCTGGTGGTTTGTTTTGCCGGGATGGGAGCCAAACTTAGTTAGTTTAGCCCCCTCTCTCACACCATGCACTTGGAGACTCATATGTTATGGTGCGTGAGCTGCTTCCAGACCTGGGTCAAGGGAAGCTTGGGATCCCGCTGGAGGAGGTCAAGCATGATTAGGTATGCCTCAGATATTTGTGACTCGGGGGCCTTATTGGGCTTCTTGGCTGTCCTGATCAGATTCCCCCTGTTCATCAGGTTGTTGAATTCCTGCATGACAGTAGCTTGGGTAAATTGCAACTGGGCGGCAATCTGTTCCCAGGACAGACCCTGTAAATTCAGTGCCACAATTTCCTGAAGAATTTGGGCGGTGATGATTTGTTGCTTGGGGCGCTGGGCTGGGGGAGCTGAAGCCTGATTGGCTGTAGGGGGCAGGTTGGCTGGTGGCAGGAAGTTGTTCCAAATCAAGGTTGTCATCCTGATTGGTTGGTTGGTGGGCAGCTTGTGCGGGGGTGGGTACGGGAGCAGGGGCAGAGCTAGACGCTATGTGACTACTGAACAAGTCAAAGCCATAGGGGTTGGTGGTCAGGTACAGGTCAGCTTCCTTGTTACCCGCCTCAAAGGCTTGGGTGTAAACAGGTGCCTCTACATTCTGAGCCTCACCTCCATTGAAGCTGGTCTGGCTGCTGCTGGCTTGGCTGCTGGCGCCGTCAAAGATATTGCTGTTAAAAACCATTATAAAAAACCTAGGATAAAATCACTAAAAGTAGAAATTTTAAAAATTAATGATTTATTTTTATTGTAATATCAAGTCCATATTTGGAAGGTTCTCAAAACATTTTCATACAAATCTGGAGCCATGAAAATGGATAAAATGCCTCTGTTCCTAAATTGAATAGCTTTTGATTGGCTGTTAAACTGTTATAATTCTATTTTAGGCTGCTCATACTACACATATTTTGTGAGTTCATTTTGTTTTGTGCTTGTGGAATCTTGCTTTTAGATTGCTCAAATTTTGTTTCATTTTAGTCCTTCTGTCAGTGCCTCATATGAATCCTGATTGAATTATAATATACTCCAGAACAGCATCCATCCATTTCACTTATTATGTCAGTTCATTTTGTTTGTGGTTTGAACTACACCGCTTGATGTTTGATATAATTTTTTATAATGGGCTAGTAAAATTTTGTTATTTGTTTGACAGTCCATTTATTAACTGAAATTTTATAAATTAATTGAATCCTGAATCTTGCGCGGCTTGGATCTCATTTAAATCTGAAATCATTTTGTTTAAATCTGAGGTATTTTCAGTTGTTGCCATAGTTTTTAAAACTACTGTACAAAATCAGAAACTATCTTATCAAAAATAGGAAATAATGATACCAAAAATCAGTACCACATAGAATTTAAGTTATATTTAAAAAGTAAATTAAGATCAATATGTTATCAATGAAATATGCAGTCACCAACAAATAAAGATTAAATCTTAGTAAAAAAGTGTGCTGCAAAAAGAATATATTAAGCCTATAAACTACAAATAAAGTTCAGGAACCTAAGAGATTTTTATAACATGTTCTTGATCTTTATTAATTTGGAGAATTATGATTTCCATTGGAGTTCAAAATATATACTGAAAATAAAGAATCTAAAAGGGCTGCAGTTTCATTATGTGGATAAAAATTCAGTACTTTTCAGAGCTGTTGAGATAGATAACTAAAACCAAGTGCTGAACACACTGAATTTATGCACAAAACAAATCTTAAGTGGGCTAATTTTATTTTTAACATGTATAAATTGTTGATTTTTATGTGAGAAAACTTGGTGTTATATGTTTGGGTTTGTCTGTGTATCTCACCATCTCTTAAAAGTACTTTAATTAATCTCCAGTCTCTTAAATGTCAAAAAATAAGCATAATAAAAGTTATAGACCTCTAATAAAGCCTTGATAATAGTATAATAGATTATTTACAAAGCATACACCCATACTTCTCTAATTAAAAGTAGCAATCATAATAAAGCTATCATTTTTATATTAAAAATTACTTTAGATATATTTAAATTATCTTTTAACAACCAGAATAGTAATTTTTTTAAAAAGACATAATGAACTACCAAAAAGGTATTTATGCTAGGGAAAAAAAATATAACAGTGTGAAGCTGTAAATAAAAGAGCTGGGTTAGCATAGCCTTTTCTTTTGGTAGCCTGCTCACCGCTCAACTTTATATACTCATTAGGTTTCTGATATTTTTCATTAACAAATCTAAATAATTTTTATCAACAAACCATAAGAAGGCTGCATCTTTAAACAGGTTTTTACTAGGTATAAGACCAGTAATGCATTATAGTAGGCTACCACCACCCCTGGGGTTCACTCAAAAGATTTATGATAAAGACCATTAAAAAGCCAAAAAATTTGAACTCTAAAAATATAACTTCAAACTCCTCTTTGATCATAGTTTTTACCAGCTATAACTGGAAACACATACCAGCGGGCTGCTGTAAAAGAGTGAAGCTGAGCGTAGCACAGCTTTGCTCTTTTGGCAGCCAGCCTGACACATCTTTTCTTTTATCAGCTATAGAATAGAAAGGCATACCAGAAGGAAGTCATAATTAAACACTTTTTAACAGCTACAGACTAGAAATGTGTACCAGCGGGCTGCTGTAAAAGAGTGAAGCTGAGCGTAGCACAGCTTTGCTCTTTTGGCAGCCAGCCTGCACATCTTTCCTTTTACCAGCTATAGACTAGAAATACATACCAGCAGGCTGCCATTGTTAAATGCTTTTTACCAGCTATAACCAGAAACAAATATCAGCAGGCTGCTGTAAAAGAGTGAAGCTGAGCGTAGCACAGCTTTGCTCTTTTGGCAGCCAGCCTACACATCTTTCCTTTTACCAGCTATAACTGGAAACACGTTTCAGCAGGCTGCCATAAAAGAGTGAAGCTGAGCGTAGCACAGCTTTGTTCTTTTGGCAGCCTGCCTGCACATCTTTCCTTTTACCAGCTATAGGCTAGAAATACATACCAGCAGGCTGCCAGACACATCTTTCCTTTTATCAACTAGAGTTTAAGAAAATAGTTTTAAAAGGCCACTTATTTAAATAAACAAAAAATGTGACTCAATTAGGATATCTGGACGCATACCTAGGCAGGATGCTGTAAAAGGGCAAAGCAGGCATAGCTCAGATTTGTTCTTTTGGCATCCTGCCTGCCACACCACGCTTGTCAAGAAAAAACAACTACTCACAACTAAACCAAAAATCTAAAGAAATACATATTTAACCCAAAAAATATTTTTTATTTTTTTTATGGACAGACAATCACATTCCTGACCCACTCCTGCACCAGCCCATGGGGCAGCCTGTCCACAAGGGCGTCCCAGAGGGTCCAAGAACAGACCCAGAACCCAACTCAAGGGGAGTCATGTCAACACACAGGCCTCCCAAGGCATCATAGCCAGTCAACTATCTCCCGCATTCCAAGCCCAATCAACCAGCCTGAATCCAAGACAAAAGCCGCTCTCAAGGCCTGCCACCAAAGTATCCTACACCAGGGTCACTGGGAACACTGAGGTTACTTACACCTCCAATGTGTACCCAGTTGTCACCCAGCCCCGCACTCTTGATCCAAGAGTTGCCACTTCCTGCCCCCGCATCTTTGACACCACCTATGAGCCATTGGCCACAATTGAGGAGACATATGCACCTGTGTTGTATCCCACCATTGACGGCGCCAGCGCAACCAAGCATGATCCCACCTTCTACACAAAGGTCCCTATCCCCTGTTTTGAGCCTGCCAGCCAGGATGCCACAGTACCTTCCAAGGGCCGGCGTTGTTTGAAGGATAATGAACGTGAATCTCTCCTCAACTGCTTGAACGGGGGAATGGCAGTTTGGGATATTGCGTCCCAATTTGGTGTCACAGCCAGATATATTGGTGATATCAACAAAAAGCATGGCAACACCGGGAACATTGCCAAATCCACCAAGGCTAAGCGGCAGCCCAAACTCTTGCAGCCTGTGCATATTGACACAATGAAACAGTGGGTGACCAAGTATTACCACCTGAACACGCTTGCTGTCCAATCAATGTTGGCCAAAGAGTTCAGGCTTTTAGTCTCTAAAACCCTTGTCTACAAAGCAATGGTCAATTTAGGCCTCTCATGGAAGGTACTTGGAGTTTCTCTGCACAATAGGAACAGCAAAAAAACAATTGAGGATTGACACATTTATGCTGAGACCTATGTGGTTCTCAAGAAGACAGGAAATGTCCAATTCTTTTACATCAATGAATCATTGTTTTCCTCCTCACTCAGGTCTAGGCATGGGTGGGTCAAGAAGGGGTCCAAGGACGGTGTAGCCCATTGTGCAGCTGTCTGTTCCCAGACCTATTCAATGATAGTACTTCTTGGTTCTTGCAGGTTGGATTAATACCAGATGATCAAGGGTTTCCATAATAGCAGGACATTCCTTGATTTTCTTCAAGCCATGAAGGAATACCTCTAGATCAATTACAGCGGCACAACCAACACTGTTGTGTTGGATAATGTTGGGCTCTACAAGGTGGATTTGATTGTGTCCAAGTTTCCACCCATTGACAAGAATAGCCATTCCTCCAACCACTGCCTTACGGATTGTCAAATGAGACTCCTCTTCCTCCCGCCATATTCTTCATTCCTTAACCCA
This sequence comes from Entomophthora muscae, assembly GCA_014839935.2. NCBI lineage: Eukaryota > Fungi > Entomophthoromycota > Entomophthoromycetes > Entomophthorales > Entomophthoraceae > Entomophthora > Entomophthora muscae. The sequence goes on along the minus strand of QTSX02000288.1, from coordinate 33,642 downwards.
ATTGAGGAGGTCTTTGGGTGGATCAAGAATAAGGTGAAGAAAGGCCTCCCTCAGGACACCAAAGATCTCTTCAACATTCTTGAGATTAGCCAATTTGCAATGCCACCTGATGTGGTGGCAGCTTTTTACAAGCACTCAGAATCCTTCCTTCCTAAAGCCCTTGCCTCCAAGCCAATCAGATAAATGGGCGCTCTGGGTTTTATTTATTTTTATTTTGTTTTTATTAGGACTTAAAAAATATTATTTATACACAATTATGTGACATTTGATTGTATTATAGACATATAAGAATACATACAAAAGGTAAGTAAAATTAATTATACTAGATATGAGGACACATATTTTTATTATAATGCACTGAATATTGTATCAACTGTTGTTCTAAAAAATAAATAAATTAAAAAAGATAGAAATATATTAATTTTATTTAAACAATTGTGAATCCTTGTTGGTACTTTGGCTTTTTTTAAGCCACAAATTGGACCTCGCAAGTCATCATCTGATCCTTAATATTTCAGTGCCACTATAGCCACACAGCACAAAAACCAATGATTTTCATGTATCTCTTACTAATTAGTACTTATGACGTAGGTCAAGCGTATCAAATATATTTATCAAATCATATTACAAGGGAAAGGTAATTCAAGTTCTAAACAATCACTTGTTTAGAACATAAGTGGAGCAGACCATCTGTTGCAGATAAATTCAGTTCTCATTGTTTAACTATGTAATAAATGAACCTGTACTCAACGAGCTAGTAAATAAAAACATTTTTAATTATTTTTTAATTATTTGACGTGTTTGCAACTATAACTAATGTCTTATAATATATTTAGATATATTACTATTATAATTTAAATGTTAAAATTTAATATTTAAATTTTAATATTTAAAATAAAAAATAAAAATTAAAAAGTTAAATTTCAAGGGAATATAATTTATTAGGGAGATGCAAATTGCAAATAGAATGCAATTATTCTGGAGAATTATACCCTGAAATCAAATTTTCAGCTAGAGCGTCTAATTGGATCCATGTACTCTTCTGTACATGGTGGACAACCCTGGATGCAATTGCTAGAGGGGTGGCGCCCTGCACCCCAGTGGTTGCCAAACACTTAATAAAAGGGAGGCAGGTAAGCAAATCAATCAGCAGATTCTTTTTGAGAGGCATGTAAAACCCATACAATGATGCCAGTGCAAAGGAGTTGTACAGGACGTGCTCAACTGTCCTATACCCCCGCGGTGTCTTCTGGCATTCTAGTGCTAATTGGTATATTGAGTTGTATAGGTACATCCTCCAACTTTTTGACGTTAGTTTTTAATATGCAATGTAGTAGGATTCCTAGGTATACTGCAACGTGAATCCTTTGCAAGGTATATTTTTCAGAAAACATGCATAATCTTTTGTATAATTGAACTAATCTGTTGATATAGGATGCTTGATTGAACTTTGTTGGGAATTTTGACCAAGCAATGATGCCAATTATGACGGAGCCCACGGATTGAGACTGTTACAGCCAAATCCATAAATTAGTAGTACAAAATACAATGATACTAATTATGACGGAGCTTGCAGATATAAATTGCAGCTACCAAACTACATAAATTGGTAGTATAAACTATATGCAGATTGGATCAGCAGTAGTCTGCTGACCTGAGCCTTAAACTAGCCAATGATAAGCGCCGCCGCGGCAATTAAATGAGACATGATTTGCTGTTGCAGCACTTTAAAAATACACAAGCACCACCTAGCAATTGGATTAGGCGCCAAAGCGCCAAACTACTTTTACATCAAGCGCCAACTGAAAATTATTGCAAGTGCCGCAATACTTTTACATTGAGCACCAAGGCGCTGGGTTTGATTCCCCATAATCTCAAATTCCCATATTTATCACATTAATAAGCATTAAGCTTGCAGTATGCCAGAGAAGTAGGAGGTGATCCTGAAGCACTAAATTATTCCATGCCAGCAAGGATCACCTGTGCTGGGTGAAGATAAAAATATTCTATTGGTTGACATGCAATAAGCGCCAAACCTAGATTAATAATTACCCAAATTTGGGGCATGTTAGAATGTCCTAGAAGACATTGCTAGCAGCCCAGAGATTACCCTTGCAGAAGGTATAAGAAAATTTATTCATTTACAATAAAATCATCTTTGAACCATCTTTATTTTACCCTTACTCTGGTTGATCTTTATCCTAATCCTTAAGTGCTTCTGCGCAATCAGAAGCCATTGCTGGGCAATAATTGTGGTTCCATTCAATCCTGGCTCTTCTGATACAGTACTACTCATATCCTTACATATGACTGTATTCTGGCAAATTTTATGTGCCCTATAATCTCAAATAATTGTGGCGCTGTAATGCAAAAAGAGCAACAAACTTGAAGATGGTTCTGGGGGGCGCCTGACTTGTATCCGCCCCCATGCCTCAACAAACAAAATAAATAAAGGCTTGAAATTATTCACAAGGACTGCGTCCCCAACTTTATTTGATAATGCTTTGAATAATTCATTAAAATTTTTAGTTTTAAGATATTCAGTTCCTATTTGAAAGTTGATTTTTATTAGGGTTTTCATATTCATTGATATTTGAAAAGAGAAATTGTTGTATACTTTTATAAATATATTCATTGAAGTTTATTTTGATATCCTTGCAAATTTCAGTCATCTCTTTGAAGTTAATAGTTGCTCTTATTTCATATGCTTCCCTAATCCACAGCAAGCACCCCGGGGGTGGTAAATATTCCCTGGCTTTTGCTTTAATATATTTGCGGGATTATTCATTTTCATTTGAATTATTTTATTTATTTGCTTTAAAGGGGCTACCAGTGATTGGTAACCCCATAAAACCAACTGGGCTTAAAGGCCGCCACTTTAATGACCTTGTCCCCACTCCTAGTTATAACTAAAATAAATATAAGTAAAACATAAAAAACCTACTGATTGTTTCCCCTGCGGCCCCCTCAGCCACATGCACCCCTTCAGCAAACTTCATGAGTGTTGGCTGCTCTTCATTTGTTTTTCTGGGCTTGATCTTCCTTATTTTCTGTGCTACTTGTTCTTCCTCTTGATTTTCATTTGATACATTTTCATTGTTTATTGTAGCTCTTCTTCTATTTGATTATGCTTCATTTTCATCTGTTTCCATTTGATTGGTTTCCTCTTCATTTGTGTTAATTTCCTTTGAGCTTTCATTTCCTTCAATCAATTTGATTTTTTGAGTATTCTTTCTGTTAGTTTTTGCAAATTCCCACAAGTTGTAACTTTCACTTTTGAAATCTAACCACTTGAGTATTTCCTTTTGAAGATTTAAAACTATTTCTTTGTGTTCTTTGTTGACTATTGTTCCCAGCTATTTTTTGCGGTTTTTTTTCTAGACCAAGGCCCTTCTCTCATTTCCCAGTTGATTTACCACAATTTTCCTTATGTCATGTTCAAGATCAACAACCTTTTAGAGGACTGACTCTAATTTGTTGATAAGGCTGTAGATATTTGGCATTTTGGTTGGATTACATCAAAAAACTGGTTTTTATAGTACTACCTTCAACGCATTAATATTTTTCATAATCATTAATAATTTAAAGACCATAAATGTAAACATTGCATTAAAATATTGCAATTAGATGTCAACTCTTGATATTTTGATATTATGTGCATAACTCAATGCATTTTTGTCATAACTGTGCTGTTTTAGCAGTGTTACATGGGGAAAAATATTTAGAAGATAGATAATAATCTTTATTGTGAGATAGTGATTATATAGCTATTGTGAATCAGTGGATAGCAGGAACATGATTGGTGATCATACAGCTGGATGGAAGAGGGGGTGGCTTGATCCTGCTAATGAGTCAAGCGTCAAATCAAGGTATCCACTGTGAAGGATCATCATCTGTTCATGTTGATGGATTTGGTAATCCAAGTTGACTTCCTAGTCTGGCTTCAAGTGACCGGGTAATTGGATTGCAGATCACAAACCCGCTTGGTTGGAACCTTGCTGGCGGGTCAAGCCTACGGTTTCAACACCCCCCCCTGGCTGAAAGTTGGCCTCCTCTGGAGGCAGGTTGTCAGGGAGGTTGTCAGGAGCCCGGGCGCCATATTGAATCAGTTGTTGTTTGGTGGCAGGCAGGGCGGTTTCTTGTTGTTTCTGTCTTGCTTTGTAGGACCGTAGCCGGTTGTGGTGTAATGTATTGCTTGCGTTTCCCGAGTCCTTGCACGAGGTAAGTGTTATTGTTGTTTACCTTTAGAATTATTGCTGGTCCTACTTTTTTGGGTTGTAGTTTGCTTTTGTTGACATTCATGACCCAGACTTTGTCCCCAACTTCATGTCTCTGGCAGATGGGAACAAAGGTCTTTTGTAAGCATTCCTTTTCTTTGGCTGCCTGCTTGCTGTTGGCCTCTATTACTTGAGGATCTGAGCAAGGGGGAACCTGACTTGGAATTTCCAGTTTGGGTCCTGTCAATGCTTGAATGATATTTGGCTGTGTGCCGTATACCAGTTCAAACAGCTTTTCCCAGTAGATCTGTTCACTTGGGTTTGGCACACAAGTAATGCAGTTAGTAGCTGCTTATACCAGTCTTCAGGTCTCCTGGCAGTGAGTTTGGCTAGGGCTTGCACAAGGCTACCATTAAGCTGCTCTACGCGTCCATTGGCCTGTGGATGGCATGGTGTTGTGACGGTGTGTTTGACCCCATTTTTGGCGAGGTACACATTGGTGTTTTTAGAGGTCAATTATTTGCCCCCATTGGTTATCAGGAGTTCTGGCTTTCCAAACTTGCTGATGATTTCTTTGCCAATGAATTGTCAGATGTCATTACCGGTGTGTGTTTTCTAGCTTGGGCTACTGGCCACCTTGTTGCAAAATCAATGGCTGTGATGATGTATTTTTTGTCATTGTGCTTTCCTGGCATGGGGTCCACAATGTCAAGAGCCCATATCTTGAACAGTAGTTGGGGCTGAATGGGGAGTACAGACTTAGGTGGGGTTTTGCTTTTGGAAAACTTTTCACAGACCTTGCACTGTTCTAACACTTCCTGGACATTGCAGTATAGGGTTGGCCACCAGGCTTTATGTTTTAGGAATTTGTATAGATTTTGGCTCTTAGTATGTCCAAGATCTCTGTGGTAGCAAAGAATGGTATTGACTTGTTGATGTGTGGGAATTTAGGGAATGGTTGTACCATCTGACATTTTTCTGTGAAGAGTCCCGTATACGTCAGCAAAGAGGTGCTCATTATTGATGACCGTTTCTTTGGTGATATCAGTTGTACCTGCGGGGAAACCTTTGTCTTTTGTACGGAGCACTAGGCGAGGCTAGTCTGGGTCAAGCCCATTCTCTCCCCTAGAAGCGCGGACATACAGGCGAGACAGGGCGTCTGTCATGGCAAGTTTGGCCCTGGGCTTATATTTAATGAGCATGTTAAACCTTTCTAAGATTTCCATTCACCGCGCTTGGCGGCGTGACAGGTTTGCTTGTGTCTTGAAATAGATGAGTGACTTATGATTGGTTAGTGTTGTGAATTCTTCCTGCCATTCCAGGTAACAGCGCCATTTGACTAGGAAGTGTACAATGGCCAGCAGTTCTTTGTCGTGGATTGGGTATCAACACTTGCCATCTGTCAGTTTGCGCAACTTGTAGGCTACAGGCAGGAAGTCACCATCACTATTCTTAATTTGTAGTACTCCCCCAATGGATGCATCTGAAGCGTTGGTCTCCATCTGGTACTCTCTGTCTTGTTTGGGGTATTGTAAGATGGGAGCTGTTGTGAGCTTTTCCTTGAGACGTCTAAAACAGAGGTCACGTTGGGGGGTCCATACAAACTTGGACTTGGCGCCTGTTATGGCAGACAAGGGGGCAGTCAAGACGCCACAGATGGGTATGAAGCGTTGTACATAGGCCACCATTCCCAAGAAGGTGCAGAGTTCTGATTTGTCTTTGGGTGGTGGCATTTTGCAGATGGCTTGTATCTTCTGACTGTTGGGTTTGATGCCGTCTTTTGAGACTATGTGTCCCAAGAAGGGTAGTTGCTCCTGGAAGAACTGGCATTTGGAGGGTTTGGCCAACAGTTTGTGCTGTGCCAAGGTTGCAAAGACTTCCTCCAGGTCCTTGTGGTGCTGTTCCACCAAGGGGCTGTAGATGATAATATTGTCCAGGTACACCAGGGCATGTTTGCCTATGTGTGGCACAAATACTTTGTTAATGAAGGTTACAAAGGTGGACGGGGCATTGGTCATGCCAAAGTTGAGTACCACACATTTGTAGGAGCCGTACTTGGTGCAGAAGGCTGTCTTGGGGATGTCTTCCTCCTTGATACAAATCTGATTGTAACCTGCAGTTAGGTCAATCTTGGAGAAGACAGAGGCTCCTCCCAAGGCGTCAGAGAGATTGTCAATTAGTGGTAAGGGGTAACAATTCTTGATGGTGACTTTGTTCAAGGCGCAGTAGTCTGTGACCAGGCGTAAGGTACCGTCCTTTTTAGCCACAAAGAATATGGCGGCCCCAAAGGGAGACTGTGAGGGGCGGATAAGTCCTTTTTCCAGTGCTTCCTTGAGATAGGCGTGCAGGGTGTTGTCCTTGTTTGGGGTCAGCCTGTAAATGGGGTGTGCCTTGGGTACGGCCCCCTTGAGTTGGATAGAGTGTTGGATGTGTTTCTCAGGGGGTAGCCCAGGTAACGCTTCCTTAAAGATTTCTGGGTGACAGGCCACAATGTTGCAATCTTGCAGCGTGGAGGTGTCCTGGTGGTCCTTGAAGTGTATGATTTCATACTGGCAGGAGTCCCAGTCAATAGCTTTCAGGTTTTCCTTCTCATCCAAAGTCTCTGAGATGCGTACAAAGACGTGGTCTTGTAGGAGTTGGTCTACAGAGTCTGGGTAGATTTGGTGGTTGACACCTTTGCGCTTGATGGTCAGCACTTAGGTTGCCCAGTCTACATGAGGGTTGTTCTTTTGCAACCAGTCTAGTCCCAGTACAATGTCAAACTTAGGGAAGTCAATGACAGGACCTTGGATGATGGAGTGGAGGTTCTCAAGCATGACAGAGAAGGGAGCAGTTTCTTTTGTCACAGCAATGTGATGTTCATCAGCTAAAACCGCATTTTTAATCCGCAAAGGATTAGTGGACAGCTTGAATTTATCCACAAAGCTGCTGTTGACTAAGGTTCAATCTTCGCCCAAGTCCAAGAGTGCTGAGCCTGTGTAACTGCAAAAGCAGAAAGGGTAAGACATCAATTTATTGGGATGTCTGGTGATGGTGTATAGTACCAGGTCTTCCGAGGGCACTTGGATCATTGGGCATTGGTCCACGTCCTTGGGTTGGTATTCATTGTTGGGCAAGTCAGGAGTTGCGTGGGAAGAGCTTGGCTTGCTTAGTGCTCTCCCTGGGCTTTTCCCTCATCTTGGTTGCCTTGGGTGGCAGTGACACAGAAATGGGTACAGTTTGATTGGCTGTTATTTCCATTCCCATTCCCACATCCATTTGATCCCATGGGTTTGTGGTTGTTGTTGTTACCGTTACCTCCAGGAGGTGGTTGCAAGGAGCGCCCACTTGAATGTGAGTCCTTGGGTCTCTCTTGTTTCCCAGTCTGTGCCTTGTGCAGAGCGTTGGAGGTTTGTTCCGCTTTCTCTGCTTCCTGGTACAGGCTTTGTAGGTTGGTAACCTGGTCCAGGTTCACATGTCTCATCATGTGTGACTTGAGAGCGTTGTAGTACATGAGGTGTGTTGCTGGGGTGTCAAAGGCCATGTCAGATGGGGCGCAGAGATGGAATTCCTTGTAGGCGCGGGTAAGTTCTTTAACAGTGCCGGTCTGGGTTAGGTTCTTTACTTGGCGTATGATCATGAGTGCCGTATCCTTAAGCACAAATCTCGCCAAGAAGTCCTGTTTAAAGGTGTCCCAGTTCTTGTCAGTGTGCTCTTCATGCCACTTGTTGCACCAGGTGCCAGCGTCATGGGTCAGGCAAATGGAAATCTCTGCAATCCAAAACTGCTGTGGGCACTCCATCTGAGCCAACTTGCTTTGGGCGGACTGAATCCATGTGGCAGCATTGTTGTTGTTGGCCCTTGTGAAGGGTTCCAAGGCGGCGCTGCAAAGTCTTTGTGCAACATAGGCGGGCATGGTGGTCTTGTCCGCTGGTTGTGGCGTTGATGAGGGAGCCTGAAAGAACCCTATGGCAGACAGGGCGTTGAAGGCGGGTAGCGGGATCACCTTGTTTTGGTAGAGAACAAAACCATCAGGTATCTTGGTACCAGGAGTGTATGGCGTCCAGTTGGGCAGGAGGCCAGACATAATTCTGTTGATGATTTGTTGGCCGCGGCGTGTGCGGGCAACAGGCAGAATTTTTCAAGAGAAGGTAGGATGGAGAACCTACCTGTGCTACCAATGTTGTACCTGTGCTGTTCTAGCAGAGTTACAAGGGGAAAAATATTTAGAGGATAGATAATAATCTTTATTGTGAGATAGTGATTATATAGCTATTGTGAATCAATGGATAGCAGGAACATGATTGGTGATCACACGGCTGGATGGAAGAGGGGGTGGCTTGATCCTGCTAATGAGTCAAGCACTAAATCAAGGTATCCACTGTGAGGGATCATCATTTGTTCATGTTGATTGATTTGGTAATTCAAGTTGACTTCCAGGTCTGGCTTCAAGTGACCGGGTAATTGGATTGCAGATCACAAACCCGCTTGATTGGAACCTTGCTGGCGGGTTGAGCCTGCGGTTTTGACATTTTGTTTAATAAAATTTGTTGTAAACTTGGCCTTTTTCATTGTAATTTATTTAAATGGACTGTGTTTATATTAAGAAGCTATTCAACTAATTACAAATATTGATACATAGTGCATTTCAAAGCCTGCATATTTACCTATAGATAATGATTCTGTAAACTTTTTAGTCAGACTTTGTGAAGTAATAATAATGTAATGGGTTAATATGTCAATGTTTATTACCATTAATTGGCTTATTTTCTTTGCTGTGGCAATAGTGCATTTTTGGATATTTACGCACTGGTTTTCAATTGGTTGGTTTCACATCCAATTGCACAGGAGATAGGAAATCAAGTTGCCACCCTGAGACCAGATGCTGTTGGGGTGGCAACTTGATTTCCTACTACCTGTGCAATTGGATGTGAAACCAACCAATTGGAAACCAGTGTGTAAATATCCAAAAATGCACTATTGCCACAGCAAAGAAAATAAGCCAATTAATGGTAATAAACATTAACATATTAACCCATTACATTATTATTACTTCACAAAGTCTGACTAAAAAGTTTACAGAATCATTATTTATAGGTAAATATGCATGCTTTAAAATGCACTATGTATCAATATTTGTAATTAGTTGAATGGCTCCTTAATATAAACACAGTCCATTTAAATAAAGTACAATGAAAAAGGCCAAGTTTACAATAAATTTTATTAAACAAAATGCATTGAGTTATGCACATAATATCAAAATATCAAGAGTTGACATCTAATTGTAATATTCTAATGCAATATTTACATTTATGGTCTTTAATTTATTAATGATGATGAAAAATATGTATGCTAATAATTTATAAGTTATTCATAAAATGTATAACATTGTATCAATTATGGGAAATGTCAATAATGTAAAAAGAAAATATTATTAATTATGAAAAGGAAGATTTAATATTGACTTCAATAAGTTGTAACAAAGAAAAGTTTTATTTTACTGATCAAAGGACAAGAAGGGGAGGGAATGGGCAGAATGAACATCACCTTCATCTGCGCCTGTGAAAGGGACGGCATCAGAGATAGTGGGAAGGGAATGTGCGGTGGTTTGGGAGTCAGGGTTGGAAGGCGGGTGGCTTGACAGGGGGCTTGGGGAGGCAGGGTTTGTTGACTGGGAAGGGGCAGCAAGAGCTGGTTGCTTCAATTGCTCAAATTTGTCTTCTGTCACATATGCAGGCTTGGTGAAACAAATGGTTTGGCGTGGGGGGAGGCGGGAGTCCTTTCTGGACTTATCACTATCACTTGCATAGAATATGACAAGATCATATAAATCCTGGACAAATATGGACGGGAAAAGCTCATAACCCTTATCAATTTGGATGCACAGTTCATTGTATGTGGCAGGCTTTTAGCGCCTGAGAGCGGAACCAAAATTATAGAGACATACATCTGCAAGATGCATGTTGGCGTGGTTGATGGGGGTAGGACCAACAGGTATGCCCTACAGTCCTGATTTCTTGGGTTGCCCATTCCCGCTGCTCCATCTCAGCACTCAGTACAACTGTTTACGTGGCGTTTTGGGTAGCCCACTCCTCCAGCATGACCTTGAGCTCTGTCTGGTAGGAATACCCATCTGCTGTGTTTGACAACGCAGAGTAATGATTGACACCCAATGGGGAAACTGCCAACAAAACCCCAACAAATCAATACAGGATTGGCCTGCTTTTTTATATGTCAGACTGGATGCGCTTTTCCTCAAAGTCTTGAATACTTGCCAAAATCTTGGCGTATGACAGGAAGATTACGTCATTGCAGGCCCTCATTGCCCTTTCTTTGATAAAATTAATGATTTTAGAATCATAGGGGTCAGTGTCTACCAAACTGGGGCCACTGAGAACCTGATTGGATAAGATTCTGGCGGCAACCACAACTCTGTGCATCCACAAACTCACCATTCTTTTCAGGAAACGCCCTGACACATCTTGTGTTACAAAAATGTCACGGGAAAATTTTACTGTTCTCCACAATCCTAATGCTAGTTTGATGACTCTCCTAGCTGCTCTAGACAATGAGTTATGGCTTCTTAAAGTTTGGCCGCCAGCCAAACTTCCTAACCAGTGCAAAATGACAAAAATATGCAACCAAGGCACAAGAATTGATGTGAATCTTAATTTGAGAATAACTCAGCAACCACTGGATGGATTTGGACGTCCAAGCACGAATTTTGAAGCCAAACAACAGGAGAGGCAATCTGTGTTTTTTAGACAAAAAATGGATGCAAAGCTCAATGTGCAGGATTTTTCAAAGAAACATGAGTCATGCTGTTCAGAAGATGCCCCAAAACCCCAGCCTGATGCTACCAGCAGAGTCCCTAAGACTGTCTAGAAGATTTAGGAAGATTGTAAAGAATCTAATGGAATGTTATATAAAGGTATTGCTCACAATGATCCCCTTGTGATCATTCTAAGTTTAGCCCAATAAAATAAAGTTGAATTTAGTTGATTTTGAAAAGTTTATATTAAATCTGTGTGAGTTGTTTCCTATGGAAACCTGTCAAGACCTACTGGGCCCTGACAGTTCTCTTATTGGTGAAAATTCTGTGGAGTCCCAGTTGGAGACAAACCTGGACCAGGGGCATCTTCAGGTCATGCTCCATAATAGCCATCATGAGGGGGTGGGCTTTTTCACCTTCAGTCAAAGAATGGGCACCAGCTGAGGTCTTCTTGGTAGGGGGCCACAGTTGGCGTGGGCTTTCAGGGTTGCAGTCACAGTGGACTTTGCAGCCTATTGCGGCCACAATTTCCCCAAGTGACATAAGCATCCCTTGCTTTTTAACCATTTTGAGAACAATCTCTGGAGTGATCAATTTTCTTCTGCGTCTTGCAGGCTGATTGTCAGGATACCAAGAGTACCACAGAGCTCCAGCAGGCAAGGGAGGAGTCAAAGCAGGTACTGGTATGGCCCACCAAATGATGGGACCTAACTTTACCAGATAGGAAAGGGCCTTCCCAGCCACAGCCCAAAGGCCCAGCCGCTGGCAAAGGAGAGTCAATCAATCCTGTGAGCGCCAGGTAAAGCACTCCCAGGAATTGACTACTCTGGCCAGTGGCATCAGAGGTAGGTGGGGTTGAGATAGTTGGTTTGGGTGTTGGGGGTGGTTCCATGGGGACCAGGTAGGCAGAAGGATTGTTGTACTTCCTGTTGAAGATCAAAGGGTAGATGGTAATTGCTTTGCCGTCACGGCCAATTTGGTAGGGTTTCTTGGGGGTGTTTGGGCAGGTGTACCACTGCAAGTCTTCCAAGGTCCAGGGTTTGTGGCCAGAATTTGGGGGATACTCAGTGAAATGCACAGGGCCAAATAGTGTGTTGGGTGGACAGTAGTAGTCAAAGGCTTTGGTCTTGTTAACTGGAGTCTGGCTATCTATCCCAGTGGGTGGATACTGACGCTTGGGTGTATGCAGATGGAAGAGTATCAAAAATATGTATGGAAACAGATTGGTGAACCAAAGGTTCATAACAACTTTATTTGGTAAGGATGACAATACAGAACTTTTTCAAGTGCTTCTGTTTATATACTTACTCACATGCAGGTGCCTCTGGGCATTCTTCTGGTGTTATCTGTGTGGCAAGGCTTGGCATCTCAGGTTTTGCTGTTTTGTTGCTGCTTCATGGTCATTTTTGGGGGTTTCAGGAATAGTTGTTTGGCTTTTTGGTGGTCCATCTTGGCTTGGCTGGCCATTGGTTCTGGCAGGATTGGCTTCTGGGGTTATGGGAGTTTTCCAAATTCATCATTATTTTTGGACTGGCTTGACAGGCTTTCCTGAGCCCAAGGAACTTGATTAAAAAAGGGGTCCTCAATTGGGGACCCCAAATTACTTAATGGAGGGTTGGCTTGATCTGGGTTTAATGAGCAGCTAAAAATAGCCTGCCCAGGCCCAGCCAAACCCACCAAGGCTTGGGCGTATCTTTTGGGGCCCAGAACAGGCCCCTCAGCTACCACCAGGGCAGGAAAGATTCCCGCACCTGGATTTATGCTTTTCAAAGCAAATCCGGGTGCGGGTGAATCTCCTCACCCGCTAGCCCCGCCTGGGGGCTAGGAGCGGGTTCAATTCCTGCCCAGGGCCTTGAATCTGTTACTTTTGTAACACTGATTGGCTGGGGGAGGTATGTGTTCATCTTAGGAACTGGTCAATGCCATCTGATTGGCTGTTTTGGGATTTGGGGCTCTCTGGGTGACCCCATGGCTCAAATGGCTGGTTCTGGATGCCATTGTTGATACAGGATTTGGGTTTGCAGCTGCCTGTGCATGATGGGAAAACAGGGCCATGCTGGAAGTTGCAGGAGAAAAAACACACTCCTGAGTGGTGCTTGCGGAGGGGCCTGCGGGTTTGAGTGGCCATAGAGGGAGGCTTCACTATTAGAAGACCCAGTGTAGCCCTGCATAATTTTGTCAAGCCCAGGGAAAAGATTGTTTATTTGGTTGTATTTGGAATAAGACATAATAAATTTTTATTTAAAAACTAAACACAATAAGAGGAGTGTATATTTTAGTTAATTTTATTGTTAAGTATGTTAATTTTGTGAATATTATGATCTAAATTTTGGCTGTCCTAAACTGGAATAAGGTGATTTTTGAGAATGCCTGTGCTTCCTAAAAGAATAAGCACAAATCCACTCTAGATCCTTTGAAATCCTTTTTGAGACATCCATAAATTATATTTATTTCAAATTCCTCGCTTTTATGATTTGAAACTTGGTTCTTGGATTTGACAATCCTGCAATTTCAGATTTTTTAAGTTTAAATGATGTCTATGATTTGTTTGAAATACAGGAAATCTCAAATTGTACATTAGAATCCTGAATTTCTGATCCATGTATCCCGCATTTGTTTGCTGGGTTTTGTCTTTTGTTAGTTGAGTTATCTGCTCAAGAGATTCAAAATTTGCCAATTTAAATAAATCAAAAAAGTCAAATTAAATGGTTAATTTTATTAACTATTTTAATTTTCACTCAGCTGAGTTGCCCGCAAAAGTGATTTGAAATTTGGACCAAGGATTTGACAATCCTGCATTTTTACGTTCATGTTCTGAATTTACAGTACTGCTCTCAAGGAAAAGGGCACAGTCAAGTTTTACTACATTGACAAGTCCTCCTTTGCATTGTTGATGCGCAACAAGCATGGGTATGTCCCCAAAGGTGAAAAGAATGTCATGTCCTGGCGTGTGGGTGTCTGGTATGTTGCCTACTCAATGGTAGCCCTTCTTGGTCCCCTCAGCATTGAGCTCTATCAAATGATCAAGGGTTACCACAATAGTGGGACTTTTCTGGAATTTATCCAATTTTTTTGCAAGCACCTCTGAGTAACCAGTTTGGGCTTCAGCAATATCATTGTGCTAGACAACGTTGGACTCCACAAGTTGGCAGATATTCTCAATGAGTTCCCAATGATTGAGCCTAGCGTTTAAATTGCCTCCCAACAATTGGCCATGTCCACTTTGCGTCTTCTCTTCCTCCCCCTCCTATTCCCATTCCTCAACCCAATTGAGGAGGTCTTTGTGTGACTCAAGAGATTTGTCAAGAAAGGGGCGCCACTTGTGCCCAATGATTTATTTAATTTGCTGTAGGTTGGTGTCCATACCCTCTCAGCTGAAACTGAAGCTAAAATTCTATTTTCACTCAGATTTGTTTCTCCCCTGTGCCTTTCCCAGCAGCCAATCAATTAAAGGCTTTGCTGTTCCCAATGTTTTTTTTGCATTTAATTTTTTAATGTTTGTTTTTATCTAGTTTAATTTATTTTGACTTTATTTCTGTGATTCCGCATATTGCTTCAGGTATAATAAAAACTAACAAAGCAAAGCCAAATAAATAAAATAATACATGTAAATTTTTATTTTAAATGTGTATTTATTTGCTGTAGATAAATGATTTAATTTTTTATATTTTAAAAAGTGGAAATAATAATAGATTGAAAATTTTATTTGTGTTGAGAAGCTTTATTGGGACAAGATTGGTGGAATTCCAGGACTTGCATTTGAAATAAACTAGAAATTTCTATCATGAAGTGTTCTTTGACATGGCTCCTGTACTATATAACTTGCATTGGCTTGAGTATGGGAGCACTGTGATACAGTAGTTTTAAAAGCTATGGTAACAACCAAAAATACTTCAGAATTAAACAAATTATTTCAGCTTTAAGCCAATTCCAAGTCAGGCAAGATTCAAGAATCAAATAATCTAAGTATTTTTGATGAACTGGCAAAACTTCAAACAATAAACAAAATTTCACTAACACATTATACAAAATTATATCAAACATCAAGTGGCGTAGTTCAAACCACAAATAAAATGGACTGATGCGGCTAGTGAGGTGGATAAAAGCTGTTCCAGAATATATTATAATCCAATCAGGATTCATATGAGGCACCAACAAAAGGATAAAAATGAAACAAAATTAGAGCAATCTAGAAGTGAGATTTAACAAATATGAAACAAAATGAAGCCACACAATATATGTAGTATTAGCAGCCTAAAATAGAAAAATAACAGTTTTTCAGCCAATCAACAGCTATCCAATTTAAGAACAGAGGCATTTTGTTGTGTTTGGCTCCTGGGGACAACATCCAGGAGGACATAGCGGGAAATATTTATAACAAAAGATTTGAGGTTCAAAGCTAGCCTTGGGTTAGCCTTCAGGGAAAAATTAAGAGCATGTACCTTAATTTCCTGGAATACAATATGAGGAATTCCTTTTGGCAAAAAGGAAAGGAAAAAGCTTGAAGAATATTAAAGCCAACACAAATGTGGATAAACTTGTCTTTATTAGGAGAAATAATTCTACTTAAATAGTAGACAAGGGCCAATGATCACTCATTAGGTAGATAAAGTGACAGAGGGGGTCATATTGGGGTGAAATCATACCAGGATCAGACAAAGGCAGGTATGATATTCCGGAAAAAGGTGGATATTGAATCAGACCTATTTACAGAAGGTAAGGAATTTCTGAGGTTGAAAGCAAAACCAACCAAATATTTGCACATATCACTATTTAAAGGCCATATAAAAATAGCATTAATGGCACAATTTACAACTTCTCCCCCCTCAAGATTGGACACAGGGAGTTGATATTTGCAGAGTAATTTGGAATGAACTTGGGAAAAAAGACAGCCAGATGATAGCAGCTTCACAGTATACTCAATGCCCTTCTTGAAGGTGACTTTGCAAGGCCCAACCCAGAGGGAGTCAAGCTTATGGGCTCTGCCTCCAGTATGATTCTGATAGTAGAGGACTAGATTGCCTACTTAGTACTCAGGGAAGGGGTCTCTAGAGGCATTAGAAGGCAAGAGCTCTAAGGCCTTGACTTTATAGGCAGTTAAATATGCCGTTGCCTGAATGCCAATGATATAATTAGTCAAGTATTTGATATGAGCTTCAGGGTTGGCAGAAACATCAACTTTGATCAAAGGGGGTCCCAAGGTTGAGGAAGTTGTGGCTTCACGCCCATACAGTATGATAAAGGGAGATTGACCAGTCACTTTGTGTCTACTGAGTAAATACACAAAGAGAGCATCAGGGAGGAACATATCCCAGTTGGCGGCATCATAGAGGGTGAGTTTCCTCATGATGGACACAAGGGAGGAATTTTCTTTTTCAACAGTTCCATTGGTTGACAGGTTATACAGCGCAGAAAAAGATTGGTGGGTACCTATAGCTTCTACAATAGACGTGATGAGGCAAGCATTAAAGTTGATGCCATTGTCAGAAAGAAGGACTTAAGGACAGCCATGGTGGTAGAAGATATCTTGCAACAAGATATTAGCAGTGGTCTTGGCAGTTATATCTTTAGTAGCTCTGGCTTTGACCATTTACTAAAATGATCTATGGCTACAAAGATGAACCAACACCCAGACCTAGAACAAGGGAGAGGCCCAAAAGCATCAATGCTCACAGTGTGGAAGGCATGCTTAGGGAGATGAGCTTGAATTGATGTTGGGAAGGTTGGGGGCATTGGAGTTGACAAGAATGACAGGAGGCAAGGACCTTGGGGATTAGGAGGTGCATGTTTTCTTAATAGAAGTTCTTGCACAACCATTCATGAGTTTTTGCTATACCCCATGTCCAGTATCAATGTGGGCTTGGAGGATAATGGCTATCCACATACTAGGGCAAACATAAGGTAAGTAGGCATTGTTAACCTTCTTGAAGAGTTGTCTATCACAAATTATGGTGTCCTTGGATAGGGTCTGTAGAGCTAGACGGATATCTTTGGGCTCAGTGGTCCAAGAGTCAGGATACCCTATTAGCTCATATAGTTAATCAGCATCAGCGGGGTGGATAGCCAGGATTGGCATCCTTGACAGGCTATCAGTGTTCTGATGTTGGGCCCCAGGACGGTGTACCACAGTGAAATTGTATCCTTGCAAGAGCATAGCCTAACATGCTAATTGACCTTCAGGCTCGTTTAATTGCTGCAGCCACTTAAGGGATGAATGTTCAGTGACTACAGTAAAGTGAGTCCCGTAAATTTAGTGCCAAAACTGTTTCACTGCATGTAAAACTGCTAGGCATTCCTTTTTGGTGGCGCTATAGTTCTTCTTGTGTTTGTTGAGAACTTGCAAAGAATAGGCCACAGGGCAATACACATCTCATTGTCAAGATGGGCTAAAATGTCACCCACAGCTACTCTACTAGCGTCAGTGTACAATATGAACTCCTTATCATAATAAGGATAGACTAGGATAGGAGCCTCTTTAAACTTGGCCTTCAGAGCTTCAAAGGATTACTGTTGGCTGTCAGTCCACTCAAAGGGTACATTGTGAAGAATTTAGACAAGGGGTTTTCTCAATTCAGCAAAATCAGGGACAAACTGTCAATAATACCCCATCATACTGAGAGATACTTGGACCTCCTGTAGATTTGTGGGAGGCAGAATCTTGTCAATGGCTTCCACCTTATTATTCATGGAGTGTATTCCAGTTTGGGTGACTCATGGCCCAAGAATTTGAGTCACTCTTTAAAGAAGGAGCACTTGGAGGGTTTGAGCTTTAAGCCAGCTTCTCAAATCTTGATGAAGACATCCTTGAGATGGTCCAAATGATTAGTAAAGATGGATCTGAACACAGTGATATTGTCAAGATATACAAGAACACAGGAGAGCTTCAGATCCTGTAGAATAGAGTCCATAGCCCTTTGAAACGTAGCTGGGGCATTGCAGAGCCCTTGGGGCATTTGAGTGGGTTTGTAGAGGCCTTCCAAAGTGATAAGGGCAGCCTTTTCCCGGTATTTTGGAGACAAGTCAACCTTCCAGTATCCAGAAGCTAAATCCATAGTGGAGAAGAATTTCAAGCCTCCAAATTGTCTGAGAGCATCATCAATCCTAGGCAATGGGTATTAATCCTTTTTTATGAGCAAGTTCAGACGGCAGTAATCCATCACAATGTGGTGGCCTCTAACCTTCTTCTTGAGGATCAACAAGGGGGAGCCCCATAGACTTTGGAAAGGATCAAGTAGTCCAGTGTCTAATAGTTGTTTGAGCTCTTTAAAAACCTGGGCATCCTCTACCCTACTGCAGCAGTAAGGCTTGGCACAAAAGGGTGACACATCATCAGTATCTATATGATGGATGACCCCCTTGGCTAGGCCATAGTCTGTAGGCCCAGAGTTAAAGATATTTTTAAACTGATCAAGCAGGTCCAACACGTCTTTTTGTTGAACAGGGGACAGTTGAGGGAAATCAGCAGCAGTGAACAATGAGAGAACTTGAGGATCATCTTCTGGTAGGTTGAAATCACTGAAAGTTCTGAAGGGGTAGAGGGTTGATACTTGTTCTGCTCCAAGTACATGACCATGACCTACAACCTGGCTTCTGGTTACTTGCATGGGCAGGGCTGTCAGGTTAGCAAGCAGTAATTGTACGGGCTCTTTGTGGGTTCAGTCTAAAATCCCAGGACACAGGCAAGGCTTGGTACAACTTAAGGATTCAGGAGAGTATAGCTCCAGGAAAGACTTTTCAGGCAGTTTGTAAGATATCTGAGAGTCTATAATCACTTGGGAGCCTGGAGGGATGATGACAGCTGAAGGGGCAAGGAGAGGCACACCTTCCTCTGCAGGATAGGAAGGAGGAGGGGAACACATATTGGAGGAATGAGTTCTGTACTTGAGTGAGAAGATACCCGTGGGGTACTCAAGCACACAAGCCTTAAGGCGTTTTCCTGGGAGATGTTGAGGTTCTTCAAAAATTAAAAGGACTTTGTATCCTAAGATTAATAGTTATCCATTTCAAAGGTTTACAAACCCATTTTATTCTTGAAGGAATTGCGTACTAACTAAGAGATAATAAATTTTTTCTCTAGGACAACAGCTGGGGAAGCAATGAGAAGCTTCCTGAATCTAATGGGCAGGGCAGAGTAGGCACCAATGGCTCAAGTCTGAGCCATGCCAGCAGTGCCATATGATTGATTGTAGTTGAGGTCAGGGGCCAGCTTAAGCTTCTTCATTAGCTTGGATGATACCACGTTGAATGGAGAACCCATATCCAGAATTGCCTTATCTTAACCTTTTGGATCAACACTTCCATGCGGGTAGTATCTTTCCCAAAGGGGGTAAGACAGCCAGAACGTCTTTTTTAGCTTACAAATATTTCTCACATTTGGCTAACATGCATTGAAAGGCAGGAAGTTCCTTATACACAGTCTGCAAAGGGAGGGATACAGTCACATTCTGGAAGAGAGCTTCTGCTAGTTTGGCAGCTTCTTCAGAAGAGACCACCAGGACGGGAGGTTGATGAGCCTGGGCTAGGTAAGGGCAAGCCACTATGGCCTTGTCTTCATTTGAAGGTGGGCAAGTGGTAGTTGTGGTTCTCCCTGAGCAAAGCTTATAAGGGACAGACACAGTTTCCAGGACAGCCAACACAGAGTAGCCATAACTATCCAATTCATTGTAGTCAGAATCTTCATGTTAAGAATCACTAGAAAGATTGTGTAACAGGTGGAGGATATTTGGGCCAGCCAATGAGAGAGATTCCTTGTCAGAGGGAGGATCAGGAGGAGACAAGGGAGATGGGTCAGCAGAGAGCTTCTCTGCCTCTAAGCTGACCTCTCTTTTCCCGCCTACTCCTTTGGGCCACAACCCTCTACCCAAGGGTTGGTACAGGTACACAAGTGGTGTCCTATTTGACCACAATTATGACATCCTTGTCTCTTAGGCTGTCCACTTGAGCACAGAGTCATAATGTACGGATTACAGGAGGTGGTCCCAGCGTTGTTGGCCTTATTCTTGCAAACCACAGTACCCACGTGGGTCAAATGAATGTCTTTCAAGAGGGTCTTAATACTCTTCATAGAAGTAAGAGGGGCTTTGTACGCCTTAAAGTGCAGGCACAGGAGCTGATTCACTTTCAACACATTGGAGCACACTGTGTATGCTTCCTGGGGGTCAACTGATGACTGGTAATGAGTTGTTGGCTTTAATATAGAAGCAGTCAGCAAACTCATCCAGAGGTTCCTTGGGTTTGAAAGCAATATGCATTAAAGCATCTTTATTGACCTTCAGGCTGATATCTCCTCTGAATTCTTCAATGAGAAGGTATTTCATGTCCTCCCAAGTGACAATAGAAGAGAGTTTGGAGACCACAACTTCTTGGCATGTGGGATGCAGACAGGTAAGAATATGCTCCTTCTTAAGTTCATCAGTGGCCCTACGCATTGTGGTCTTGTAAACTGTCAGAAAGGCAGCAATAGTAGAGGGTTTAGGGTCAAAGATTTATTTGAATTAAGTCTTATAATTGGGGTCAATAGACAAGGAGGTGGATTGGCTGTTGTTACCTAGGTTGAGGACGTTAATGTGGGGATTGCCCTCAAACTCATATTTGGCAGCAGGCTGTCTAGCCCAGAGAAGTCAAAGGCTCTCTTTCAGGGTTACAGTGTAGAGCTGTTTTGTCCATTGATATCTCTGGCAGTAGTGGCAGCAGCTCCAAATTCATCAATCTTAATCTGTTGCACTGCTAGTGTATCCACAATCACATTGATACAAGTGGTCAGGGAAGTTGCTTGAGCATTCAAAGGGGCAACCTGTCCATTTATTGTTTCTGTCAAGCAAGAGAGGGTCTGTACCTCCCTTTTGAGTGCATTTTGCCTATCTCTAATGCCATTTGTTGCTTCTGCTAGCTGGTCCAAGGCAAGAGCACAGTTGACACAGGGTTGGCCTTCCAAGCCAAGACAACACCCATGATTGCTAGGGGTAGGAGTACCAGTGACCTCAGCCTCTCCTTTGTCATCAGAGTCAGAGGACAAATTATCAGGGTCAGAGAGGCGCTGCCTCAAATACTCAATTTCACTTTGCAAGGTAGCTACTTGTTTGGTTAGTGAGGCAATGCAAGGGTCAGGTGTAGGCTCTACTGAAGGAGGGTTTGCAAAAGAGGCTTGCCGTTGAGTAGTGGCTTTGAGTTCAGCTATGGCTTCCCATACCTTAGCTTCAAAGGCAGACAGGACCTCAACAGAAGGAGTGGTAGGAGTCACTTCAATGGAAGCTACTCTATTGTAAACGTGGTTTTGAGCCTGATAAAGAGTGTCTCCTAACGCAGCCTTATCCAGGCCATATTGTTTATGCAGATGTTGGCCTCAATTATTGATGTGGGTCCCAACCAACTTGAGTTGGGAATTAACATGCTCTCAAATTGATTGAGCTTGTTAACTAAAGTCTCAAAATTTTGACAATATTCCAAGAGAGTTGCTTCTATCTGCCCACGCCACATAGCTTGGTGACCATCCAGTTTGCACAGCCAATCCTTGATATATCCAGGGAGCAAGGAGCAAAGAAAGTTCAATGACAAGGTTAGATACTTCTAAGAATCCAGCAAGTTGCGCTGGTTATCTGAGATACAATCAAAGAGGCTATGAGACCATTATTGATAAGCCATATTTAGCGCATAATTTTTGGAGACAGCAATGACTACAGCAGCCAAAAGCTGGTTCTGTTATCCTAGCGCCAACTGATGATAAACCAAAGCAGGTTGGATGAATTGGTTTACCAGCACGCTAATAGTTTCCATGGACTCCATTAGAGAGGGGAGAGACCAAAGTCCAGCAGGAAGGAGTACATATCTTTGGAGGCATACCCAGGACAGAGACCAGAGATGGTGTGAATTGCCATAGCGCCAGTGTGAAGGGAGCAGCGGCACAAGCTTGCTCATAGTTGAGAGAGAAAACTAGAAGGGGGCCCAAGTAGGCCCAAGAGACAACACCATTACCATAGGAGTTGAGGGGGTATCAGTGATATCTTCTTCTAGAGGAGGACTAGAAACTTTAGGTTGATTGGTACTTAAGAAACAAAAGAGGAAGGACCAGAGAAGAAATGGGGAAACAGAGTAAACAAGGGGCTTGAAGTCCTCTTAGTGAGCATCATTTTGTTGTGTTTGGCTCCTGGGGACAACATCCAGGAGGACATAGCGGGAAATATTTATGACAAAAGATTTGAGGTTTGAAGCTAGCCTTGGGTTAGCCTTCAGGGGAAGAATTAAGGGCATGTACCTTAATTTCCTAGAATACAAGATGAGGAATTCCTTTTGGTAAAAAGGAAAGGAAAAAGCTTGAAGAATATTAAAGCCAACAAAAATGTGGATAAACTTGTCTTTATTAGGAGAAATAATTCTACTTAAATAGTAGACAAGGGCCAATGATCACTCATTAGGTAGACAGAGTGGCAGAGGGGGTCATGTTGGGGTGAGGTCATACCAGGATCAGACAAAGGTAGGTATGATATTCCGGAATGGGTGGATATTAGATCAGAACTATTTACAGAAGGCAAAGAATTTCTGAAGTTGAAAGCAAAAACAACCAAATCTTTGCACATATCACTATTCAAAGGCCATATCAAAATAGCATTAATGGTGCAATTTACGGCACATTTTATTTATTTTCATGGCTCCTGATTTTTGTAAAATGATTATAAGAACTTTACAACTATGTACTTGTAATTACAATAAAAATAAATCATAAAATTTTAAATTTATACTTTTAGTGATTTTATCCTAGTTTTTATTGTACAATGGTTTTTACTAGCAACATTTTCAATGGTGCCAGGAAACAAGCCAGCAGCAGCCAAGCCAGCTTCAATTGAGGTGAGGCTCAGAACATGGAGGCACCCATTTATACCCAGGCCTTTGATGCAGGTAACAAGGAGGTTGACCTGTACTTGACCCCTATGATGTTGACTTGTTTGAGAGTCACTTAGCGTCTAGCTATGCCCCCACCCCCTTATCCACCCCGCACAAGCTGTCAGCCAACCAACCAGCCAATAAGAAGACAACTATAATACCCAGGAATTGTTGGTACTACTTGAAGAAGGTAGGGCAGAAGATTGGAGAACTGGAAGCCAGTCAAGGCGGTTATAATCAGATAGATGGTCATCAACCACCAGAAGACCTTGGCATGGATGTTATATTTTCCAAAGCTCTCTGCAAAGTAGGTCAGCATATAGTACATGGAGGTATACACCACAATGGACAGGGTGGAGTGTGGAGATACCAGGGGAGGCCAGGAACCAGTGTTGGGAGAGTTGAGTTGTTCAGGATCATAGGGGTAGTCATGAACTAGCCCTTCTGGTGAAGGGCAAAAGAACTCTGGTCCCTGTTGATATCCTCCAATCCCAAGGCAAGCTGTAAGCACAGCTGTGAAGATGAGGTGATTCATCTTCCTTGAATTGGAGGTTGTAGGCTGGGGCAAACTTTCTAAGAGTTGACTTGGAAGTTGAGAATGAATTTAGCTTTATTGAGGGTATTAAACTCAATAATTCCACAAGCTATTACTGAGGAGGGATCCTTTATTTAAAGTGCTTCCTACTGTGAAAAGATTTGCAAATGGGAGTGGAAAGCAGGAGATGGGGGATCCCAGAAGCTTGGAAGCTAGAAATGGCAGCTGGTTCTTGGGAAGAAGGCTAAAATCTTGTTCTTCTGTTATCTGTTGTGGTTTTGACCATTCTTGACTGGAGCCAATGATTTCCCCTGGGCATGGGGTCATGTGGTGGTGGCAATCCTTGAGGTCTCATTGATCTATTTTTGTCTTGGGAAGTATGGTTTGGTTAGAGTTTGGACTCAACCTTGTGGCCTGGGCCTCAGAAACTATTGATTCTTGGTAGAATTGTGAGTCATATGCAGAACTTAAGTTTGGCTTTCTTCTGTTGGGCAGGAATAGTTCTTAAAATCAGAATTCTTAATTTTTCCTTCTTCTGAAGGGTAGGTATTATTCATTAATTTCTTCCATGCAACCAGGGACTTTTCTGATTGGTTGTAATTTAAGGGGGTTTCTGATTGGCTAGGGAGTGGGGCCTGGAACCCGGGTGGGAGGCTGGCAGGAGCCTGGCTGGTGGGTGGGAGGCTAGCTGGCTGGGTGCTGGCGGGCGTGGCAGGCGCCTGCCCAGATGATAAATTGATCTGGTGTTGATAAAGTTCTGTTTTGTCTTCTATTTTATTTTTATTTTCCCAGATTAAAGGGGGGAAATACCAATTAAATTGTGCATTTTTGACAGGAAAATCCTCTATTTTTCCCCAGCATTGCACTCCAGTAAAGATCTGGTTTATGTCAGGAATAATCCTGACAACAACCCTGATTTGGAACATCTTCCTGCCACAAGCCAACCTTTTCCCCCTCAGCCAATCAGGCTTGTGACGGATCCAGGTCCAACCAGTCAAACTTACCATTATCTTGCCCTTGACTCTTATTACCTTTACCTTCCTGTGACAAAGCTTAAAAGAGCTTTTCTCCAGGGAGGCAATTTTATGAGACAACACTTTATTATCATCCTGCCAACAAGCCATAATTTCAACACTCTTCTCCTCCCTACTTCTTAATGCCTCCATTTCACAATTGGCTCTGTCCTTCACCTGTTGTAAAATTTCATTAAACCCTAACAGCAAGTTCCAGGAGTTCCATGCATAAACTCAATTTCCTTGTGCAGGGGTTCCCTCTTTGGAAAAATAGTTGGAATATAGTTCTTCAAAAGCCACTTTCATTTCTACCAAAGATTCCTCAGGTGCTATATTAGAGACCTCCAGACTTGTCCAAGCTTCCTCAAGCAAACTGGTGGGAACTTCTTTCCTAGCGGCAGCAGTTTCTACACAAAGTACTCCAAATTTTGCTCTTTCAAATGATATCAAAGAAGACATGATAATTAAAAGGTAGTTGAGGGGTAAGTGTCCAAGTCAACAATATATCTTTATTTAAAATTTAGCTGTTTTTGCTAATATACCATTTGGGGCATATTTGGCTGAAAACCCCTCCGGTTCTTGAATCAACCTATGATTCATATCACGTGGTCTATGACATTTAAGTCATCCAAACCTAGATTTTTACCTAAAAGATCTCCTGTAATTCTTGTCCTATGAGAATTAACCTACAATGAGAAGGAGTCACCTGACGCCATTCATCTCAATGGATCAATTTGACATTAAGCTTCCTCAGCTCCTGGCGCAAAAACCCTGTGGAATATACACATTCCAAAACTCAGCTTTCAATGTTCCAACTGGGAACTAGATGATCAAACCTGAATCTCTAGACATCATTGTCTTTATTTAGTTATCTTTGCATTTAATGTGATTTTGCCTTAAAACTCATTAAAATGCTTTGAAACTTGAACCAGGCACCACTACAGCGCCCAGCAATTTCCCCAGGCGGCGCCCCAGCGCCTGAAAAATTCACTGGGCGGCGCCTCTCCGCTTCTTAAATCAATTAGGCGGTGTGGCAGCGCTTCTAACCTAATGAATTTGCAGAACAGCGCTTTTAACCCAAAATTTGGGGGTTTACTTTTGATTAACCTTAACCAAACTTCTTGACACAGTCAAGCCAATTAACCAATATAATTAAATACTCATTAATTATATTCCCATATATTTCTTAATTAATCTTCCCAGTTAATTAAATTGTTTTTGAGACGCCTAGTCTCCAAGATTGATTCAGCCAATCTTGCCTTCTGTTCTTTTATTAAATATAGATACTAAGTTTTCAGGAATCTTTATCTGAAGAATTCCAGCCAAACCTATCTACATAAAACAAACAGCAAAAACAGAGCAACTTTATATTTTGGAGCATTTATTCAGCTAAATACTTAACAGTGACTGCTGTACAGTCACAGGGCTTCAGCTCCTGCAGCCCAGCGCCCCAAACACAGAATAAGTACTGCCCAAATTCTTCAGGAAATTGTGGCACTGAACCTGTGTGGCCTGACCTGGGACCAGATTGCCACCCAATGGCAATTTACCCAAGC
Source organism: Entomophthora muscae (assembly GCA_014839935.2). Lineage (NCBI taxonomy): Eukaryota > Fungi > Entomophthoromycota > Entomophthoromycetes > Entomophthorales > Entomophthoraceae > Entomophthora > Entomophthora muscae. Next base: position 7,693 of record QTSX02000288.1, on the reverse strand, counting down.
CAAAATAATGCGGGAATTCAATATCTTAACAAATAAGAGAAACCTGGTTGGGACACCCAAGAAGCCCAAGAAGGCCCCAGAGTCCCAGATCAATGACGCATATATAATTATGCTTGATCTCCTACAGCAATACTTCAAGCTTCCCCTGATCCAGGTCCAGAAGCAACTTGCACATCATGGATTTGGGTGTCTGAGTGTATGGTGAAGCTCTGGATGCACATGAAAGTGGCGTCAGTCTGGGTGTTGACCAATTTTGATGACAATCAATGGGATGGTAGTGATGATTCCTCATATGATCCTGCCATTGAGTCCACTCTGGTCCAATGCCTGACAAGTTTATCCAATGGAATCATGTTTATTGCCTGCTACAATCTATCAATAGCTTTTGAAATTTAAGTTAGCAAGGAAAAGCCGCTACCAAGAATGGAAGCAAGAAGGTCAATAAAGGGACTTTCATTGGTGTGTTTCTGGCTGTTTTGGCCAAGGGTTTTGTCTATTATCAGAAACTCCTTATTTCACCTATGGCTACAAGTACAGCCATATTCTTGGTGAATTACTCAACTCCTGGGATAGCTTAAATTCCACCTACTGGGTTTTCTTGAGCCACCAGATAGAAGGGAGCATCATCACTGTCATGACCCATACCAGAGCGGCTAGACTCCCAAAGGGGAGGCAAGCCAGGCATGAAAGGCCATGTACACAATTAGTGCTATCCTGAAAAGTTAATTCACAGCTGTAGCCAAAGGTCATCAACTTTCATTATTGGGCACAACCTGATTGGCCATCCCCAATAATATGATATAAATAAACCCCAACTTTCTGAATTCTTGGGCAGGAGGCACATTGAGAAGGGGGGAGTGAGAGGAATATCCTTTGTGGTAGTCAGAATGGACACTCTAGGGTGACCAGGAGGAAGATCCAGGTGATGAGTATGGAAGAACTCCAACTCAAAGGCACAAGGTGGCTTAACCAAAGTGACAGGAGCAGAACCAGGAGGGAACAGATAGGCACAGTTGTATTGTGTAGTGGATTCAAAAATAGATTCAAACAAAATAATTATATTGGTGCAAAAATAGATAATTTCTGCAAGAAAATAATGGTTCCTGGGCATAAAGTTGTTTATTTTATGATGTCAACAGTGAGGAAGGTGTGACAACATCTTTGATTACTCCCTCTTGGGGAATTAGTTCCCTGAGCGACTCACCAAATGATTCCCCAACTAATCATTAAGTTGGTGGCACTACTATCATTCAGCCATCTATCACAGGAATTAAACATTCCAAATCTTAAGCAGAACACAACTTGAACAATCCTCATGACTTAAGAGGAATGTTACTTGAATAAGCCTCATGACTTCCATGAAGTACATGGACAGTATGTGGCTTCCCATGATATTATATATTATCTTATATTCATATCCAATAAAGTATCATTCTCTTCTTAAGTTTCCCCTTTATCTTGTTTATTATACTTCCCAGAAGCATATACACGACAGTGGTAGCACAGGTAGATTATCCACACCTACACAACTTTAAGTAAAAATTGCTCCCAAGAAAATAATCTAGCAGATGGTACTTTCCGCCAGTTGGAGAGGTTACAAAGAAGGAAAAGAAATCCCTGCAGGTTTTGTTGTCTTCAACAACGTCCTTGTTGCTACCAAAAAAGTATAACCTCCTCAACACTTGTGGGCTCCTAAATCTGCCCTCAACTCCAATTTTGCAGACAACTAAAATACCTAATATCCTATTTCAGCGCCTACAGTCAGCAGAGATTGGGATGTTCATAGGACTATGCCAAGAAAACACCAACCTCTGAATTCATAGAACACAAAACAAGTTTAAACAAGTAAGCTATCCCCACAGACTCTGAGCCAGCAAGGTTTCCCTTCATGTCACTGGGGCCACTTCACATTTTGTAAGCAAATGGTTTGACCAACATCCTGATCACAGCAAAGACTGGGATATGTTTAAAGGTGCCTTCCTCAAGAAGTTTGCCATAAAGGACTCCAATGTGGTAATCATGACAGAACTCAGAACTTTCAAAATGATAGGAACCATTGAGTAGTGCATTGCAGCATATGAGGATATACATGATAAAGCTCCCAACACCATCAACTTTGATGAAGATGGACAACAATTGGACCTCTACAATTGACTCCCCACACACATTAGACATTAGTTTGATATGACATAGTGTAAGAACCTTCAGGATGTATTCTTGGAAGTAAAGAACACATCACAAAAGTCTGACAACCTACATGTAACAAGCAAACAAACAAAAGGAGAGCCCTAAAGCAAAAAAAGACCCTTGACCTGACAAGAAGAACAACCAAGCTAAACATACCCATCCTCAAAACAGGAATCACACTGCTCAGGCTAATCAAGCAAGCACTGAAGATACCAATAAGGAGGGGAAAGCTCAGGGGAGTGCTTAGGCAAGCCGCCTTTCCCCTCTCAACAAGACTTGTACAGGGACCAAGACGTGGAATGAATCACCATGATCCAAGTACCCTCCAGCAATCCTCTACTGTTTGCCACCCAAACTGGAAATAAACTCCTTACTTATCCTTTCTGCTTTTGCAGATATCAGGGCACAACACTATTTGACGCTAGAGAAGACTAATCCCTTGTTGACAAGAAATTCACCAACCTCATGAAACTACCCACAGTCCAAAGTAACATCAAGAGAGTTTTCATGGCAGACAATAGGAGCACGCCAGTCACTCAAGAGGCAAAACCTTTCTGCACCTAAATAAGAGACGTACAAACTAAGCTCAGTGGCTCTATCATACAGGTCCCCAAATACAATGTTATACTTGGTTTAGATTGGATGAGAAAGACCAACCCTCATATCAACTGGGATAGCGCTACCCTTACCATACAATGAGGTGAGGTGCACCATCACATGTATTAATCCACCTTGACACACTCATGAGAGACCATGTATTAATAAAAATCACAGAAACAGAAAAGGAAGTCAACCCTAGCAAGATCAATTGGAGTACCTGCACATCTATTATTATTCTAATTTAAAAATGTAGAGGCCTCACTTGAGCAAGATCCAATTTGACAACAGCTAATACAAGAATTCCCTTCCATTTTCCAAGAAAAGTTACCAGAACTACTGTCTGATTGGGACATCCAACATGAATTTGATCAAAGGAATTGTGCCAAAAGAACAACCCATATACTGCCTAACACCACAAGAAGACAACACACTAAATGCCTACCTGGAAAAAGCCCTTGAAAAAGGACTCATAAGACCATCCAAATTTTCTTTTGGCGTAGCTGTCTTTGTTGTAGTGAAGAAAGATGGAGGACTACTCCTGGTCACTAATTACAGGGCGCTCAATGAGGTCAAAATTAAGAACAGATATCACCTGCCCCTAATTAATGACCTTTTTGACGCCCTGGGGGTCCCAGCTCTTCACAAAAATTGATTCAACAGCAGTATATCACTAAATCCATGTTAAACCAGAAGGTATCTCCAAAAAAGCAATTCAGACTAAGTATGGCTTGTTTGAATGTGTTTTCCTTAACTTTTGAATGGCTAACGCCCCAAGTAACTTCATGACCTTTATGAATAAAGTATTTAAAGATCACATTGGAAAAGGGCTATTGTCTATCTTGACAAAAAATCAAATACAGTCCTAATAAGGAGCAACATTAGAAGGACATCTGTCTGGTCCTCTGTACCCTTCAAGATAATCAACTCATAGCTAAACCCTCCAAATACAACTTCTACTAAAATGAGCTTCCATTATTAGAACACATTATCAGCAAGGACATAGTTAATCCTGACCCAGAGAAAATATAATTCATAACTGATATGCTGGCACTTCACAATAAAAGTGTGCTTCATAAATTCCTAGGCATGATAGCCTATGTTAGGATATTTATCCCTGACTGAAACGCTTTGAATACTCCCTTATCTGCAATAACTGGCAAAAAATATGGAAACCATTGAGAGAATACCACTTCTGCCAACTAAAAGAACAAATGATTACTGATTCTATCTTGCAATACCCTAACTACAAAGGGGTCCATTAGCCGGAAACATATGCCTCTGACTATGCAATGTTAGGAGTACTTATAGTTTAAACTGCAGAAAAGAACTTCCTCCCTGTAGCATATGAATTAAGTAAGCTTTTGATGGTAAAAAAAGATATCTGATACATGACAAGGAACTGATAACCATTGTTCACTGTCTAATAAAATGGCAATGCTATCTGGAAGATGCACAGATATTCAAAGTGCTAACCAACCATAATTCATTGATATTCTTCAAAACCCAACAACACCTATCTCAAAGACAAGCAGAATGGATGAGCCTTATCCAAAAGTACCCCATGACAATTGAATATAAAACAGGCAAGGAAAAGCTTACTTCAGACTGTCATGGCCCATACCAGAGTCCGGCTGGACTCCCGCAGGGGAGGCAGGCTGGTCCTGGAAGGCCAAGTACACAATAGGCGCAATTCTGACCAGATAGTTGACTGCAGTAGCTAGGAAGCGCCAACTCCCAGTATGGGGCACAACATGGTCAGCCAGCCCCAATACTGTGATATAGATGAAACCCAACTTACTGAAGTCCTGGGCAGGAGACACAGTTGGCAGGGGGGAGTAGGAGGAATCTCCAGCATGGAGGGCAAAATGATCACTCTTGATGGCCAGGAGGAGCAGATATGTGAGGTTGTAAAGTGTAGTGGAGTTACAAATAAACACAAACAGAATAGTTATATTGGTGCAAAAGTAGATAGATCTTGCAAGAAAATAAGGAATTCTGAGCATAAAGTTGTTTATTTTAAGATATGAACAGTGAGGAGGGCTTCTCCTCCTCACTACTTATACTTACTGGTAATTTTGAGGCCTGTTGTGCCACCAGAGAGCTGATGGCCTTAATTTCAGTTAAACTTACAATTTTGGCTGGAATTTGCGTACTTGGGCCTCAAAGTGGATGCCCATTGGTTGGTATAACAGGAACCTTGCTTGGGCTGCAGCAAGCCAAGGTACCACTGCTATTTTATAGATCCTGCAAGCAATTGAGCGCCCAATTTCACAATTGAACAATCACGCTCCTGATGTCTTGTTTCCTAATAGTTAAGATGGCAAAATTGTTACTGGAATCAAAGACAGGGATTTGAGGCTTGTGTGCATCTCAAATCCCGGGTCATTTTTTACTCAAAAAGGGGGTTTTCTCACTCTGAGAGACAATTTGTGAGGGTTTCCAGGCTGTGGGTAGCTTGGCCTCTAAGAAGGCCAGCTGGTTGTCCAGGGCTTTTTGGGCCCTGAAACAGACGCCCTATCAAGCCTATTCTGTAAAGTACGCCTCCCCCTTAGGCCTCTACTCCAATTCCTGCTAAATGCTTGGGAATTTCTACCAAGTTATGTTTGAATGTTTATCCAAAAGGTTACTGAAAAGCCCAAGAAAAGCCCTCAATTTAATATTTTGGAATTATTCTGAAGATGCCCCCACCTAACCCACCCAAGAGAAACCCCTGGTTAAATATCATGTACAAAGCAGCCAGGAGCAGTGATAATTTTATACAAAGCATATTCCTGATGTTAGTTGGTTCAGTTTTACTTTCAACTATGTCTGTTCAAAATCTGTCAAGATCTTCCTGCCTCAAGAAATTCATTTTTATCTGCTCATATCATTGGTCAATTGGTTTTGTGACATTTAATCTACCACCCCAACCCCATCTCATCACTTAAATGAATCCAAGAGTTGTAAAAGACCCTGCTTCATCATTATCTAACCTAATAAATCTCAAAGCTTATTATTAGTTCTGTTCATTTGGTTTTTCTGTTGCTTTTGGTGTTCCAATTATTTCCTTCTCCCCCTTTGACCTCCCAGGAATTTTCAGCAGCAGACTTTTGGTTGTTGCTGAAACAACAATTTTATTGTGGTTGAGAGCTTGGTTTTATTTCCTACTAATCTGCTTCCCAATTCTCACAATACCTTAAACATCTCATATGCATTAAATGAAGATCCCAATTAGCCCATGTTAATAATAGGAAATCTTCAGGAGGAGTTCTCACCTGGTACACCAATGAACTTCCAAGAGAAAGTCCTCAAGGACAAACATCTGTTCAAAAAAAGTATATGATAATCTACACCACATACTACCAAGTGACAATACTGTACCTTACGTCCTGTCAACACAAAAAATTGGCACAATCTTTTGATACCACAGTGATCTGAGGCACACCCATATCAGGAATCTATATAAATATCTCAAGATGCTCTAATGATGGCCTAACATGCTTGACAACATCAAGGGAGTGCTAGACCAATGTGAAGTATGTGAAAAGTATGCCCACTCCAAGACATCCCTCAAGTCAGTAATACCAGTATCAATCATACAACAGTTTAAGGTGTGGGCACTGGACATTATGGGACCAATGTCCAGCAACAACAAAGGCAAAAATTACATTATTACAGCTATCAACTATGCAACTAGGTGGACTGTAGCACAAGCTATAAAAAAATATAAAGGAAACAATGTGAAACAATTTATTGACAAAGAAATCATAGCTAAGTTTGGAAAACCTGAGCTCATAATCACAGAAGAAGAAGCAAAACTTAAAGCTATTGTCACCAAAATCTACCTTGCTAAAAATGGAATAAAACACACCATTTTCTTCCCCTATCACCCACAAGCAGATTGAAGAGTTGAAAGATTAAACGGTTCCCTTGTGGAAGCCATCAGTAAAATATCTGCCAACAATCCAAAGCTTTGGGCTGACATGCTTCTGACAGCACTTATGGTGTGCAGAACACAAGTTAACCACAATACAGGCAAAAGCCTGTATAAACTTGTCTATAGGCACAAGCCCACAATGTCAGTACTAAGCTAGGACCATGGTTACCTATGCCTAAAGAAGTACTGGACAACAATCATCCTGAATACAACACACCAGAAGAGACCACAAAGTCAAGGAAAAGGAAAAGATCAAGAGAGACAGAATCCCCTTACAGCAGAAACAATTTCAAGTTAGGATGTTGCAACATCTTTGATTACTCTCTCTTGTGGAATTAATGCCCTAATTAGATTACCAAATGGCTCACTGAATGGTTCACCGGCCAGTCAGTAAATTGGTGGCACCATTATTAGTCAACCATCTATCACAGGGATCACTCAATCCAGGTCCTAAATAGAACATAACTTGATTAAGCCTTGTGACTCAAGAGGAACATTACTCATATAAGCCCCTTGACTCCCATGACGTACATGGATAGTATGTGGCTTGTCATGATACTATATATTATTCTATATTCATATCCAATAAAGTATCATTCTCTTCTTAAATCTTCCCCTTTTTCTGTCTATTATACTTCCCAGAAGTATAAACTTGACAGTGGTAGCACAGGTAGGTTATCCATTTCTACCCTACCCAAAGAAAAAATTCCTCCTAAGAAAAAGACCCAAGCAATGGTACTCCCTAACAGCTGGAGAGACTACAAAGAAGGACAAGACGTTCCTGCAGATTTTGTTATCTATGACAATTTCCTTGTGCCCATTGAACATTACAATGCTCTCAAAGCCTGCAGACTGTTACCCATAGTACCAATCACAACAGCACCACAGTAGCCTGAGATACCCAATATTGTATTCCAACTCCTGCATACAGCTGAAATTAGCACATTTGTGGGACTAAGCTGAGAAAACACCTCTCTTTGGATTAACAGT